>VZQC01011063.1:141160-192323 GCA_009823505.1 Rhizomys pruinosus | reverse complement strand
GTCTATAAAAAAAAAAAAAAAAAAAAGCAGTAATGAGATAGGCACAAAGTAAGAAAATAATACCCAGAGTACTTAGGAGGTAAAGGTTTGCTTCATATACAAAGAAGATGGGGATGATAAGCACACAGAAGGAAACACTTTCCAATGTCAGTAACTGCTGCTTCTCTCCACTGCCAGCCATTTTTCCTCCAGTACCCTGAACATGATACTGAGCAGCATTTTCTCTTTGTATGTTTTTTTCTCTTAGTCAACCAGCAGTCCTGCTATTCCACTTGATTATGCTGAGTACATGCAAATCTTTCTCTCTATCCTAAGCTTACTTAAGCTCTAACTACCTCAGCCTCCTTACCAAGTAACTCCTCTTACACTTATCACTATATAAAATTTCAAACTACACATAAGCAAAATCAAATTTACCTTCCTTCTCCAAGGTTCCCTTTCCCTAACACCCTTGGCTATTAAGAAAGGCTTAGAATCCGGGGCTGGAGAGATGGCCTAGCGGTTAAGAGCACCGACTGCTCTTGCAGAGGACCCGGGGGTTCGATCCCCAGCACTCACATGGCAGCTGAAAACCATCTTTAACTCCAGTTCCAGGGGAATCCAATGCCCTCTTCTGACCACTGCGGCATTGCATGACACAAGTGCACAGACCTACATGCAGACAGTACACATAAAAATAAATGAATAAAATTTAAGAAAAAAAGAAAGGCTTAGAATCCAAAGAACATTAGCTTCTCTTCTTTCATCCTCATTATGTAGTTAGTCAACAGGGCCTACTTCAAAATACTTCATATATCTACTGTATCTCATCCTACTTTACCCAGCCAGGTTTTCATTTCTTTCCGAGACTACCTTGTCTTTTTTTTTTTTTTTTAAGATTTAGTTTTTATTAGTGTGCATGTGTGTGTGGGGGGGGCTGTTCTTGAGTGCAGGTGCCCTCAGAGGCCCTAGGGGAATCAGATCCTTTGGAGCTGGAGTTATAGGTAGTTATGAGCTGCCCAAACATGGGTGCTAGGGACCAAATTCAGGGCTTCTGTAGGAGCATTATAGATGCTTTACTGAACCATCTCTCAAGTCCTTCTTAACTTTTTATTTAATTTTTTATTAATTTATTTAATATTTTTTCAATTTTATTTTTTTATGTGTATGAATGTACTGTCTGCATGTTGGTTTGTGCACCCGTGTCGTGCAATGCCGTGGAGGTCAGAAGAAGGCATCGGATTCCCCTGGAACTGGAGTTAAAGATGGTTCTCAGCTGCCATGTGGGTATTGGGGATCAAACCCGGGTCCTCTGCAAGAGCAATTGGCGCTCTCAACCGCTAGGCCATCTCTCCAGCCCAAACTTTTTAAATAAGCATTCTTATTTTTATTTTTTGTGTATGAGCGTATTGCCTGCATGTGTGTAAGTGCATCTGTGTCATCAATGCCCAAGGAGGTCAGAAGAGGGCATCAGATTCCCCTGGAACTAGAGTTATGGATTGTTTTTTGCCACCATGTGGGTGCTGGGAACCAAACCTGGATCCTCTGCAAGAGCAGACAGTGCTCTTAATTGCTAAGCCATCTCTCCAGCTAATAATTTAAGAGTAATGGGTAAGCTGGGTGTGGTGGCCCATGCCTTTAATCCCAGCACTCTAATGGCTAAAGCAGGAGGATGGTATTTTTTTTTTTTTTTTTTTTTTTTATATTTTCAAGACAGGGTCTCCCTGTAGCCCCAGCTGTCCTGGAACTCACCTTGTAGACCAGGCTGGCCTTGAATTCACAAAGATCCATCTGTCTCTGCCTCCTAAGTGCTAGGATTAAAGGCGTGCACCACCACACCCGGCAGGAGGATGGTAATTTGAGACCAGCCTGGACTATACAGAGAGATCTTGTCTCAAAAATCAAGCAAAGAGAGAAATAAAACAATGATTTGAATTTAAGAAACATAAAGAGCATGAGTAATTGAAATTCTGAGGGTTTCTGGAATTTTTTTTTAATTTTTGTTTATTTTTCTAAGGGATTCTACAATATAAGAGCCCAGTTGTTTTCAGATCACATTAATGTTGCTCAGTTTGCCATACATTTAGGTAACTGGTGCTAGCATCCACAGATGAGGGATACCATTTATCATTTCTTTTTCTGGGACTGTGTTATTTCACTCAGCATGGTATCTTCTAGCTCCATCCATTTACCTGCAAAGTTCATGATGTGGGTTTCTGGAATTTTTTAAGAAACAGAACTAAATTTTCTCTCCTTTTGATTTTTTTCCCCATTACCGCCCTGCATTTTTGTTGTTTTACTTTTGTTTTGTTTGGAGACGAGTTTCCCTGTAGTCCCAACTACCCCGGTACTCACTATGTACACCAGGCTGGCTTCCATCTCACAGGGATTCACTTGCCTCTGTGTCATGAGCACTGGGCCAGCACCCCAGGCTTGTGGTTTTGGTTTTTGACAGAGGGTTACATGTAGCCAAGACTGGCCTTGAACTCCTAATCCTACTGCCTTAGCATCCAAAAGGTAGCATCCAATCCCTAGCACAGTGTAAAATCAGCTAACTATGACTACACATATCCCCAGTACTCAGGAGGTGGAAGCAGGAGGATCCGAAGAGCCTCAAGGTTGTCCTCAGGTACACAGTGAGTTTGCTCAATCAAGGACAGCCTAGCTTATATGTATAATACCAAATGAAAGACACAGAGAAACACCATATAGTAATGGTCAAATTAAGAGTCCTGTTGGTCGTGATTGGGGCATGCCTTTAATACTAGCACTTGGGAGGCAAAGGCAGGTGGATCTCTGTGAGTTCAAGGCCAGCCTGGTCTGTAGAGTGAGCTCCAGGCCAGCTGGGACTTAAAGGGGTACCCTGTCTCAAAAATACAGGAAAAAAAAAAAAAAAAGAAGAATCCTTTAATTAGTAACAGTCTACAAATGAGTGTGAGCTCATACCCAAAAGAACTAGAGACCTGAGAAGCAGAGCAAGATTTCTGAAGCTTAAAACCATAATTACATCACACCAGGGACAGGTCAGTTAAAGCTTTCAGTTAGCAAAGTTTCTAAGTTTTGGTTAGGAAAAACAAGTTTCTCAGAATTGCAGAAACAATGGACTGCATCGACATGTAGGTATAACTGGGAGAGAAGTTCTGCCTAGTATTTATTTGTTAAGTTTCCCAGTACTATAGAAACAATGTGCTCCGATACTGCATGTACAGCCTTCATGGCTGGCTGCAGTTAGCAAGAGCAGGGCCAGTGGTTGGGCAGAAACACAGGGTGAAGCAAAAGTCAGCTAGAATAAAATGGAGTCAGTTTTGCCATTTCACATGAGATTTGGTCTTCAAAACAAAAAATCTAGAATATATTTCTAGAAAGAGAAAACAAATTCCAACAAATTCAATAAGACAGGCAACTCATCTACTAAGTTTATGAAGAGATGTTCAAATTCTACTAGTCAGAGAAATATAAAATAAACCCAAACACATAAACAAAAATCCCTCAAAGAATATCATTCTATAGCCATTAGATGAGGGGAAAATTTTTTTTTTTTCTTTTTGAGCCAGGGTCTCCCTGTAGCCCCTGCTGGCCTGGAACTCAACTCTGTAGATCAGGCTGGCCTTGAACTCAGAGATCTGCCTGCTTCTGCCTCTTGAGTGCTAGGATTAAAGGCGTGTACCACCACACCCAGAGGGGAAAAATATTTTTAAGCATTAAGTAATATCAATTGATGGTGAGAATATGGGAAAATAAGGGTACAAGAACTCTAGTGTATGACTAGGATTCATATAAACAGTAACACTGATTCTGGGCAGCAATTAGTGAAATTAAGTATATCCATGTCCTTTATGATATAGCATCTACCACTAAAAACATTTCCCAAAGAAACCTTTGCCTAGGCCCCGAAGAGGATGAAGACATGTGTCTGAAACAACTAATAATCACTAGAGAATGGTCTATAAACATGATAGAGCTATGCCATAAATTATGGTTCAGGTAAAAGCCATCAATTATTCATAAATATATCCACATAGATCTTTAAAAGAAAAAGTGAGCTCTAAAATAGCATATCATCTTATATGTAAATGGCACCTATTAGTCTGAGGATATAACTTCATAGTAGAATGCTTGCCTACAAGATGTGCAAGGTCCTAGATTCAATCCCCAGCATACTTAAAAAACGAAACAGCGCTGGCCATGGTAACACACGCCTTTTAACTTGGAAAAATAAATGTACACCTAAAGTGAGATTATCAACTACATCAGTGGATGTCAGAAGCAGGAAGAGAAATATTACGAAGGAGAAAGTAGTAAAATGACAGGAAGTTTATATAACCTATTGATGTGCTAGATACTGATTAGAAATTTTGAATTAGAGGTTGGAGAGATGGCTCAGCAGTTAAGAGCACTGACTGTGCTTGCAAAGGACCTGGGTTTGGTTCCCAGCATATACATGGTGGCTAACAACTATTCGTAACTCCAGCTCCAAGGGATCTAATGCCCTCTTCTGGCCTCTTTGGCCACTGCATGGCATGAGTGCATGCACATACATGTCGGCAAAGCACACATACACATAAAATTTTTTTAAAGAAATTTGGAATTAGTCAACTCCTTATATCTGACTCCATTAATAAATGTCATCTGGTTACTGATGAAGAGGTCAAGAGACTAAGTGACAATAATATAAATTAAACTACAGATGGGAAGTAGTCTGCCTTCCACCTTCCATTGATAACACTAAACTACCCTAATTATATCTAAAGAGAAATTTACTTTCATACAAATTTCACAGCTTCTCAACATGCATATACTTGGAAAAGATGAGAATTTGTATATCCTTTCATGTGAGTCTCTATGATATATTCGGATGATAATTTACCTTTTGTGCTGGATAGCTTTAGTGTCAACTTGACACACCTGGGTTGAGGGAGCCTCAATTGGAGAATTGGCTCCATTGGATTGGCCTGTAGCCACATCTGTAGAATATTGTCTGACTGTCGAACAGTGTGGGAGGGCCCAGCCCACAATGAGTGGTGCCACCCTGGGCAGGTTGTTGTGTACCGTATAAGAGGGCAGGCTAGGCATGAGCCAGGGGAGCAAGCCAGTAAACAGCATTCCTCCATGGCTTGTGCTTCAGCTCCTGCCTCCAGGTTCTTGCCCTGAGTTCCTGCCTTGGGCTCCCTAAGTGATGAACTGTGACCCAGGAGATGTAAGCTGAATAAACCTTTTCCACCTCAAGTTGGTGTCAGAGTGTTTTGTCACAGCAATGGAAGACAAACTAGAACACCTTTCCTTTCAATCATCCTAAAAAGAATCAGCATGACCAAGCAAAGCAGGTTCCATAAGCAGGAAACAGCAGCAATATGCTATGGAAGTACCTTTCTGAATAGTCTCTTCTGTTGTAGGGCCTTGGGGCAACCCTTCAATGTAAGTGGTTGGCAACAAGTCTGCTGAGATGGGCTGACCTTGTAACTTTTGAAGTCTTTCTCGTACAGCACTGGTCAGATCTATATAAGCCTCATCGATGCTGGCACGTTCAATCACAGCAAAATGAGACATTATCTCCATCACTTCAACACTGGCTTCCCGGTACCTAGGAAGTATAATGATCATGCATGCAGGCACTAATGGAGTCAACTATCAGCTCCATCCTCTTCTTCCCATAATGAACAATAATATCCATTATCAAGTGGCAAGTGGCTTAATTAATTTAATAATTACCCAACTGAAGGGATCAATGGGCAGGTAGATCCATGATCAATAGAAACAAGGAAAAGGAAGAACCCTACTACACCAAGCTAAAAAGCATCCAGATCTTGAACACATCTATATGAAGAGAATCTCTCAAAAAACAATGCCTAACAGTGTAAAACATTTTACTATGCCCACTTATTCCTTCTTTTATTTTCATAGAATTTTGTTATTTTTATATTTTTTTACTTCAAAATTTATCTTCAAATAAAATGTAACTTATGGAGAACACTACACTCATCAGTAAACCAGAGAATCTACAATCCTTCATAGAATAGCAACTCCCAGGCTCAATTATCAAACTATTGATTTCAGTCAATAGTATTTCATTAGTATGTGAACTCCTAATCATAATACCCTAATCAATCACTTTTGAGTATGCTATCATTCAAATTAAGAAGATAAGTCCCACCGGGCGAGGTGGCACATGCCTTTAATCCTAGCACTTGGGAGGCAGAGGCAGGCAGATCTTTGTGAGTTCAAGGCCAGCCTGGTCTACAGACTGAGTTCCAGGACAGCTGGGGCTACAGGGAGACCCTGTCTCAAAAAGACCAAAAAAAAAAAAAGTCCCTAGAATTTGGTGATGCACCTAAGCAGGTGGCCACCTTCTTCAGGGGACTACCATCTCATCTTATACTTACTTAAATCATAAACTGCTCTTCTGGCCATATAACTAGGGTGGTGTTTGTTTGATAACATATAGATATATTCTTTACTTTGGGTTTGGATTTGTTATATAATTTAAAGTTTTGGGCTGGAGAGATGGCCTAGTGGTTAAGAGCGCCAACCGCTCTTACAGAGGACCCGGGTTCGATCCCCAGCACCCACATGGCGGCCGAGAACCATGTGAAACTCCAATTCCAGGAGAACTCCAGTTCCAGGGGAATCTGACACCCTCTTCTGACCTCCGCGGCATTGCACAACATGGGTGCACAGACCTGCATACAGACCGTACATTCATACACATACAGAAATAAATAAAATTAAAAAAATAAAAAAATAAAATAAAAATAAAAAGCCTGTGTAAATAAAAAAAATGTTTAAAAAAAAAAGTTCTTTGATCTTGTTATGTTTTTCCATAAAGTGGAACTATTTGCATGGTTTCACTAAGATGCCGATAAAAATTAGTGTGACTGTTTCAAAGCCTTACTAAATGAGAATTATAAAATATTTGATTTTTCCAGTCATTATTTGTGCAGGAAAAAGCCTCAAAGGATTAAAAATAAAAAGAGAGCAATATACTCATACAAAAAGGCAGAAAGATATTCTTGTAGTTGGAATGTGTTAGTCTATTCTGAAGGACACACACACATATGTGCACGCGCGCATGCGCAGTCTTTTCAAGACAGGGTCTCTCTGTAGCCCCAGCTCTCTTGGAATTCACTACGTAGACCACAGTGGCCTTGAACTTACAGAGATCCACCTGCCTGTCTCTGCCAGCTGGGCTTAAAGACCTGCACCACCACACTCAGCCTGAAGGATATTTGAAAAACTTAAAAAGTACAAAAACATGAGCACACTTTGCAAAGTACACTCTTATTTTTATTACTTGGTATCTCAAACTAATTATTGAAATAATTTTAGGGCTAGAGAGATGACTCAGAGGTTAAGAGCACTAGCTGTTCTTGCAGAGGACCCAGCTTCAATTCTCAGCACCCACAAGGCAGCTAACAACTGTCTGTACCTCCAGTTCCAGGGGAATCTAATGTTCTCTTTTGACCTCTGTGGGCATTACACAACACAGGTGCACTTACATACATGAAGGCAATACACTAATATACATAAAAAATTTTTTAAATCTTTTTTTTGTCACCATGCCTGGCAATATAAAACGTTAAAAAAATAACTTTAAGTCAGGCATGTTAAAGCACCTCTTTAATGTCATGCTACCTGGGGCTATGGGAGGATTCTATTTCATCCCCCCAAATAAAAAATAATATAGTAATAATCTTAAACTGTCAAGCCTATGGCCGGGCATGGTGATGCACACCTTTAATCCCAGCACTCAGAAGGCAGAAGCAGGTGGATCTCTGTGAGTTCAAGGCTAGCCAGGTCTATATAGTGAGTTCAGGACAGCTGGGGGCTACAGGGAGACACTGTCTCAAAAAGAAAGAAAAGTCAGGCCTTTCTAAATTCTTTGACCTATGTACTTATTTCTAAACCTATGATTGTCCATCATTTACTGAGGATCTGGCTTTGTGTTTTGTTTTGTTTTGAACATAAGATCTCTTGTAGCTCTGGAACTCACTGGGTATCTGAAGATAATTTTGAACTCCAGATCTTCGTCCTCCACCTCCCAAGTGCTGGGATTACAGGCTTATGCCATCACACCTAGGTAATGCTGTTTAAAAGTAAATGGTCCAGGGATAGAGAGATGGCTCAGCGGTTAAGAGCACCGACTGCTCTTGCAGAGGACCTGGGTTCCATTCCCAGCACCCACATGGTGGCTAAGAACCGTCTTTAACTCCAGTTCCAGGAGAATCCAACGCCCTCTTCTGACCTCCGCATTGCACGACACGGGTGCACCAACCTACATGCAGACAGTACATTCATACACATAAAAATTAATAAATAAAAAAATATTTTAAAAAAGTAAATGGTCCAAAGTTGGGCATGGTGGCGCATACCTTTAATCCCAGCACTTGGGAGGCAGAGGCAAACAGACCTCTTTGAGTTCAAGGCCAGCCTGGTCTATAGAGTGAGTACCAGGGCAGCCCAGCTGGGACTACAGAGAGATCCTGTCTCAATAACACCAAAAAAAAAAAAAAAAAAAAAAAATAAAAAAAAAAAAAAAAAAAAAAAAAAAAAAAAAAAAAAAAAAAAAAGAAAAAAAAAAAAAAAGTAAATAGTCCAGTTTAAAGTCAATGGAGTATGTCTTTTACAAATCAAACTCTGAGGGGCTGGAGAGATGGCTCAGTAAAGAGCACTGACTGCTCTTGCAGAGGAACCGGTTCCATTCCCAGCACCCACATGGCAGTTAAGAACCGTCTGTAACTCCAATTCCAGGAGAACTCCAGTTCCAGGGGAATCCAAGACCCTCTTCTGACCTCCGCGGCATTGCACGACATGGGTGCACAAACCTACATGCAGATAGTACATTCATACACATACAAAAATAAATTTAAAAAAATTTAAAAAAAAAAAAAAAAAGAACTGTCCTAGGCCAGGCATGGTGGCACGCGCCTTTAATCTTAGCACTTGAGAGGCAGAGGCAGGCGGATCTCTGTGAGTTTAAGGCCAGCCTGGTCTACAGAGTGAGTTCTAAGACAGCTGGGAGACCCTGTTTCAAAAAAAAAAAAAAAAATCAAACTTTGAGCAGGCCTTGGTGGCACATGCCTTTACTCCCAGTACTCAGGAAGCAGAGGCAGGGGGATCTCTGTGAGTTCAAGGCTAGTCTGGTCTACATAGTGAGTTTCAGGACAGCTGGGGCTACAGGGAGACCCTGTCTCAAAAAGACCAAAAACAAAACAAAACAAATCAAACTTTGAAGTCAACAACATGTATTTCACAGAAGTTGTGCTGCTTACATAACATACAACATACCCTATGTCCATTAAGTGAATTTATTCTACTTTCGGGTTAAGCTACTAATCTTTAGTCAATTATATCTCTAGACTTGAAATTCACAGGTGAATTCAGAAATATCTCAAGATTCAAGTCAAAGCCTGATGCATACACATACCATACAACATAGTATGAGAATACAGAAATAAGAATCTGAAAATAATACATATGACTCTTCAGTATTCTACTTCATTGTGTAAACTTAAACTATTCAACATATTTTGAGCTCAGGATATACCTCAGTTGGCAGAATGTTTACTCAGGATGCATGAAGCCCTGGGTTGCACCCCCAGCACTGCATAAAGCAAATGTGGCAAAGCTTTCCTATAATCCCACCATTTAAGAGGTAGAGGAAGGAAGATCAAGAGTTGAAAGTCATCATCAGTTACACAGTAAGTTCAAAGCCTGCCTGGGATAGATGAGGTTCTGTCTCTCAAAAACAAACAAATAAGAAAAACTACATGTCCAAACGTGACTCCTTATCTGTAAAGTCAAGATTATCTACTTCACTAGTACCTACCTTGAAATAGCTTGAGAGTTAAAAGAGCTACTTATTGGCTGTAAAGAACCATGGCTAGAATATAAACTCAATACATATTTGTTAGGCAAGCACTATACCACCAAACCAAACTTCCACACAAACAAAACAAACTTGAAATACCAGTTTCAACCTTCATAGACAAAATTTTTTTTTGTCTTTTCGAGACAGGGTCTCCCTGTAGCCCCAGCTGGCCTGGAACTCACTCTGTAGACCAGGCTGGCCTTGAACTCACAAAGATCCGCCTGCCTCTGCCTCCCAAGTGCTAGGATTAAAGGCGTGCGCCACCACGCCCAGCTATTTTATTTTTTTGGTCATAGACAATTTCTAAGTCCTCTATATTCCTTTTATCTTACTTGGTGAGGTTAGCTTTCCCACGGGACTCACGAACTTGTGCCAATAGAAGATCTGGACATAATTTCTTAGCATCATCGGCCCACATGTTTCTAGTGACCCCAAATGCACGAGCTTCATAACTCACTGCAATAATTCTAAAGGTAGGAAAAAAAACAGTATATGATCAAAAGCACCAACAAGTAGGCTAAACACATAAAATCAGAAACTTTAAAGCCCCCAGTACTGGAATGGTATGGAACAGAAATGGAATGGATGGTTGTTAGCCACCATGTGAATGCTGGGAACTGAACCTGGGTCCTCTGCAAAAGCAGCCAGTGCTCTTAATTGCTAAGCCATCCTAATATTAGAAACTTTTTTATTACATATATTACTATTCAATCCTAAACATGGAAGTTCTGAAATCTCAAAAGTAAGACCAGCATAGAACACTCTACATAGATTAAAATACTAGTGGGGCTGTGAAGGTGCTCAGTCGGTCAAGTGCTTGCCATGTAAGCATGCAGACCTAAGTCTGGATCTCCAAGCCACATAAAAAGCTGGGCATAGCAGCACATGCCTGTAATCCCAGTACCAGGGAGGTGAAGACAGGCATATTCCTAGAGCTTCCTGGCCAGTCAGCCCAGCTAAATCTGGTGAGTTCTAGGTTCAGTGAGAGACTCTCAAAAACTAAGTTGGAAAGCAGTTAAAGTAGCAAGTTATGATACTAACAATGGTACATACCCACCGCCTTTCCATGATTTGTACTGTACAACTGCACAAGGTTTATTCCTCAAATGAGGATTTTCCCGCTGTTCCACTTGAACAAAAAAGCAATCCATGTCGACCAAAGCAACCACTCGATCCTGTCCAGCAGCCATTCTTTCTGGAAGACATTTTATTGAGTTAGACATCTAATCTAAAATACCAGAGAATCTGATAAGTGACCACAAGAATGAGGGCATGGAAACTAAAAGGAATGAAAGGCGCTTTCATGTGCTACTGTCATGAGAACAAACCAGTACAACTTGATGAAGGTCCCAAGTATTTAAAGCTTTTAAAATGGGCCTGGAGAGATGGCCTAGCGGTTAAGAGCGCCGACCGCTTTTGCAGAGGACCCAGGTTCCATTCCCAGCACCCACATGGCAGCCAAGACCGTCTTTAACTCCAGTTCCAGGGGAATCCAATACCCTCTTCTGATCTCCACGGCACTGCATGACAAGGGTGCACCTACCTACATGCAGAGAGTATACTCATACACATAAAATAATAAATAAAAATAAAACATTATTAAAAAAAGAAATGTGAAATGATTATGGTGATAGAATATTAAAAAAAAAAAAGGTCTCATGTATCCCAGGCTTGTTTTGAGCTCCTGATCCTCTGGCTCCATCTGCCAAGTACTGGGATTATATTCATACATCACTGCATCCAGCTGCCAGTCACTCTCAAAGGAACTAAACATTTCACAAAGAAGATATACGAATAACTAGAAAGTGCGTAACAGGCTCCGCAGCATTAGTCAGGAGGAAATGCAAATTAAAACCACACGCATGTACACACAAAACCACTCCATAACACATCATTAGAGGGAGAGGGCCAACAGCAATCTAGTTGATAATTACAAGCATAAATTTGGGGAAAGAGAAGTAGAAAATGATCGCCATCCTTATGATAGCCTCCCTCCTTATGTAAGAATTCCACACTAACCAACCTAAGCTTCAAAATACTCAGAAAAAAGTATGTGCACTAAATTTGTACAGACATTTCTCATTATTCTCTAAACAATACACTGTAACTATTAGAAAGCACTTACACTGTATAAGGTATTATGATTTAAAGTAATTGGAAAGGGTGGAGGTACTGCTCAATGATAAAGCTCTTTCTTAGCATTCTCAAGGCCCCACTTTGAACCTTACCACACATATATACACATATACTTATGTTACCTATATACTTATGTCTATCTATTATATATATATAATGCTATATATATATATATATACTCTATACTATATAGATGTCATTACGGCATAGGTTAAATGCAAATACTATGTACGACATTTTATAGGACCCTCAGCACCTGTAGATTTGGGTTTCCTCCTGAGGGCAGGAAGTGTGTTCTAGAATACTCTTCCTGTGATTTGGAGGGACAAACTACATTGCAGCATTCACGATTTTTTTGTTTGTTTGTCTTTTCAAGACAGGGTCTCCCTCTAGTCCCAGCTGTCCTGGACTCACTCTGTAGACTAGGCTGGCCTTGAACTCACAAAGATTCACCTGCCTCTGCCTCCCAAGTGCTAGGATTTTTTTTTTTTTTTTTTTTTTTTTTTTGGTCCTTTTCGAGACAGGGTCTCCCTGTAGCCCCAGCTGTCCTGGAACTCACTCTGTAGACCAGGCTGGCCTTGAACTCACAAAGATCCGCCTGCCTCTGCCTCCCAAGTGCTAGGACTAAAGGTGTGCGCCACCACGCCCGGCTAAATTCTGAATTATTTTAAAAAACATCCAGGCTGGGTGTGGTGGCAAACTCCTTTAATTCCAGCACTGGGGAGGCAGAGGCAGGCGGTTCTTTGTGAGTTCAAGGCTAGCCTGGTCTACATAGTTTCAGGACAGCCGGGGATGTCTCAAAAAGACCAAATAAATAAATAAATAAATAAATAAATAAATAAATAAATAAAGTAAATAAAATATTCAAATAGCCAATTGTGGAGACACATATCTTTACTCCAGACGCAGAGGCAGGAGGATCTCTGTGAGTTTAAGGCCAGCCTGATCTGCAGTGAGTTCTTGGCTAGCTAAGGCTATGCAGTGAAACCCTGTCTCAAAAACACCCCCACAAAGATGTATTACATTAAAAACACAAAAACTCAGTTAAAAAAATCAAAATAAAAAACAAAAAAACAGCAAAGTCTGACTATTAGATAGCAAACTATTATTATTGCAGTACTGGTGATTATGTAAATGCTACACAAGTGCTCTACACATGTTCTTAACTCCTTACTTGGTCTTAACCCTTGTTTCAAAAAGAAAGCACACATCAAAAGAGAATAATTTAATACTTGCAAATATCCCTTTTCTCTGCAAACTTTCAATCACTAAGCAACTATCAGTACATTTTCTATTTGTGTCATTTGTTTTGAGGTGAGATTCATTCTGTCTCTGATGTCTCTCTTTGGAGGCAGATTGTCATGTAGCCCAGATTGGTCTCAAACTTGCTATGTAGCCAAAGATGACCTTGACTTTTTTTTATTTTTCCTATGTGTACGAATGTACTGTTTGCATGTAGGTTTTTTTTGTTTTTTGTTTTTTTTTTCTGTATGTGTATGAATGTACTGTCTGCATGCAAGTTTGTGCACCCGTGTCGTGCAATGCTGTGGAGGTCAGAAGAGGGTGTCGGATTCCCCTGGAACTGGAGTTCTCCTGGAATTGGAGTTTCAGACGGCTCTTGGCCGCCATGTGGGTGCTGGGGATCGAACCCAGGTCCTCTGTAAGAGCGGTCGGTGCTCTTAACCACTAGGCCATCTCTCCAGCATGTAGGTTTGTGCACCCATGTCCTGCAATGCCATGGAAGTCAGAAGAGGGTGTCGGATTTCCCTGGAACTGGAGTTAAAGACAGTCTTCAGCTGCCATGTGGGTGCTGGGGATAGAACCGGGTCCTCTGCAAGAGCAGTTGGCACTCTTAACCGCTAGGTCATCTCTCCAGCCGGGACTTTGACTTCGAATCCTCCTGCCAAATGCTAAGCAGATGACATCATGATTTTTTTTTTGGGGGGGGGTGTTTTTGAGACAGGGTCTCCCTTTAGTCCCAGATGGCCTGGAACTCACTACGTAGACCAGGCTGGCACTGAACTCACAGAGATCCACCTGCCTCTGCCTCCTGAGTGCTGGGATTAAAGGTGTGGGACACCACACCTAGCCACATCATGATTTTTTATTAATTTATTTTTTTTTGTCTTTTCGAGACAGGGTCTCCCTGTAGCCCCAGCTGTCCTGGAACTCACTCTGTAGACCAGGCGGCTTTGAACTCACAAAGATCTGCCTGCCTCTGCCTCCCAAGTGCTAGGATTAAAGGCATACGCCACTGCGCCTGGCAATTTTTTATTTTTTATTATTATTATTTTTTTTATGTGTGTGAATGTAGTGTCTGCATGTAGGTTTGTGCACCCGTGTTGTGCAATGCCGTGGAGGTCAGAAGAGGGTATCAGATTCCCCTGGAACTGGAGTTCTCCTGGAATCAGAGTTACAGACGGCTCTCAGCCACCATGTGGGTGCTGGGGATCGAACCCGGATCCTCTGCAAGAGCAGTTGGTGCTCTTAACTGCTAGGCCATCTCTCCAGCCCCCCCCCTTTTTTTTTTGGTCTTTTTGAGACAGGGTCTCCCTGTAGACCAGGCTGGCCTTGAACTCACAGAAATCCACCTGCCTCTGCCTCCTAGGTGCTGGGATTAAAGGCGTGTGCCACCATGCCTGGCTTATTATTTTTTTTATTTGTATGAGTGTACTGTCTGCATGTAGGTTGGTGCACCTGCATCGTTCGATGCCGAGGAGGTCAGTAGAGGGCATCAGATTCCCCTGGAACTAGAGTTAAAGACGGTTCTTAGCCACCATGGTGGAAACTGGGAATCGAACCCGGGTCCTCTGCAAGAGCAGTCGGTGCTCTTAACCACTGAGCCATCTCTCTAGCCCCCACATCATGATTTTTAAAGGCTCTCAAGGCAGTTCTAACATACATATGGTACAGTTTGCATACCACTGGCCTATGATAAATATTTACAGAAACAGCGGAAATTCACAATTTAAATACATGAAACAGGCTATACAGCTGAGTGAGCGCCTAACTGTATTTTTTAAAGTTTTTTTTTTTGTCTTACAAATTAACATTCACCTTGAGAACATTATCAAACAACTGTAATTACAATGCTGGAAAAAATGGTATTCAGAAAACAATTAAGAAAACCAGAATTAAAAAAAAAAGAAAACCAGAATTTTCAGGATATTAATTCCTTACAAATTCCAACCACAATGTGATCTTAGGTAAAAACCCTAACATGTCAGACATCTCTTTACCTTGAAGTGGCTTTTCTGTAGTACTAGAACAGATAAAAAGTCAGAAAATGGCAAATGTGTTGTCACAAACACGGGGTACCATATTAGCTATAAATACCAGATGTAAAACAGAAAGAAGACAGTGGTTTAGGGCTAGCAATCATTTTACAAAGAAAAACATTAAATTGCTTTTCTTTTCTTTTCGAGGCAGGGTCTCCCTTTAGTCCCCGCTGGCCTGGAACTCACTCACTATGTAGACCAGACTGTCTTTGAACTCGCAGCGATCCAACTGCCTCTGCCTCCCGAGTGCTGGGATTAAAGGCAGAAGCCAACACCCCCGGCAGCTATTACTCTTTTTAATTTAGGTGCTTATTGAAAAAGACAAGAGTTTTGAGGAAAATGACCACACTTAGCGCCAAAACTTTGTGTCCCGTGTGATTACACGAATATGTACTTTGGTGGTTGTGTGTGTGTGTTTGGCTTCCTGAGCCAGGGTCTCCCGGTGTAGCCCAGGCTGGCTTCAAAACCTGAAGCCTCCCAGAGGCTTCATGAGATTATAGGTGTAAGCCACCATACCCGGCATGTGAAACTATCCCACTTTGCACAAATCAAGTTTGGAGTCTATGCGTTAGTAGTAATAACATTCAAGAAAACATACAGGATTAAAGGAAAGTTTAAAATGTACAAGAAAATAATGCTTTTTTACTACATGAAAAATCTTAAAGCAATCTCAGGGCCTTATCTCTGTAAGCATGTTATTTCATTTCTTGTCGGCCCAGTGTGTCCCCAGTGGTACCAATTAGAAAACAGGATTCCCAAAAGCCGGTGATTTTCTTACCTGTCAAGTGCCAGGGGCGGATGCTGCGGATCCGTGCTGTATTCACCGGAAAGACAAGGACTGGGTGGGAGCAGGCCAGTGGATTTCTGGAAAGACTGACTGCCCGTTGATGACGGACAACTGGAGCAGGTATCGCCAAGGATCCTGCCAAGGAAACAGCCGCCACCGTCCAGAGGTTGGCGTCCCACAGAAACCCGCGCGCAGCTTGAGGCGGTTGACGCGCCTGCGCACCACAGCCTTCCGCCTCCCGGCCCGCCCCTCCGCGGGTCAACCTCACAAGGGTGCTGCCACTTCCGTGCGCGCATGCGCAGTGGCGGCCAGGGCGCGTGCGCAGCGCACAGTTCTTCCCAGCTTAGGGATCTGCGGCTCACGCTACTCTTCCCGCTCCCCACCCCCGCCCCCAGCCCGCCGCGGCCCGGTATCAACGTGTGGTCCCGCCCAGGGAGCAGTGCGTGCCTCGTGCTCCCGGGACGGCGGTGGGATTCCCGGCGCTAGCCATGGACATGGAGCAAGTGAATGCGTTGTGCGAGGAGCTGGTGAAGGCAGTGACCGTCATTATGGACCCCAGCTCCACCCAGCGCTATCGGCTGGAAGCCCTCAAGGTAGCAGGGGTCCTGGCGCCCAAGGCTTGCCTGGAGACCCTTCCCTAGCCCCGCTTCCTTCACAACCTCCCCGAGCTCGGATCGTCTCCCGCCTTTTCGGTCCTAGGACTTCCCACTCCCGGGGTGGAGGGTGGCTTCTCGCGGCCCTCTCCTTCTCACCTCGATCTTCTCTGTTTGCGCGCCTGGTTACCTCCGACCCACCGACCCCTGAGTGCTGCGTATCTCCTAGCCACTTCCCAGTACTTTCGTGCCCGCTTGTCACTTTTTACTATAGACCACATCACGATCTCCACCGCAGGCTACACTGGTTCTCCCGCCCCACAGTCCCTAGCCTTCTGGCGCACGTGTGAGTAAATTCCGACCCCAACGCCAGCCTTATTCTTTCATGCCAATGGGATCTAGACTTAGGCAGACTTCACTCTCCCCCCCCGCCCGTGCCCCTTTTCTTACATTCTTACATGACTGTGTGTCATCTGTGTCTTGACCACCCCGTGCTGATTGTTAAACTCCTGCCACGTTTTCCAGTGTGAGTTACTCTTTGACTATTTTTGAGCGAAGATGAGCTTTACCACTTGCTTTGCATTTTTACATGGACACTTTGGTTTCCTTGAAGTAGTCTTAGTGAGTTCCAGGTGCCCCAGTGACTAAAGTTTTGCAGTTTGGGAATGCTAATACAAATGGAAATGTTAAATATGGATAATAGTTTGTTCCCTTATAAAGTGGTCATACATCATGAAGGATGCTTGTACTCATAAATGATTACTTATTGTTAAAAAATGAAAAATAAAGAAGTAATAGAAGAAAAATAAATAAAGTGATCATACACATGTGTAACAGTGTTTGGAATAAGGAACTGGGTTTTTTGTTGTGAAATATTTAAGATAACCATAAAAATAGAGTGCCACGGGGCTGGAGAGATGGCCTAGCGATTAAGAGCGCCGACCACTCTTACAGAGGACCCGGGTTCGATCCCCAGCACCCACATGGTGGCTGAGAACCTTCTGAAACTCCAGTTCCAGGGGAATCCAGCACCCTCTTCTGACCTCTTCGGCATTGCACGACACGGGTGCACAAACCTGCATGCAGACAGTACATTCATACACATACAGAAATAAATAAAATTAAAAAAATTTTTGAAAAAAGAAATTAGAATGCCACAATTATTAGGCAAGTAACCTAAATTCAGATGGTTTACAGATTTTCCTACCACCTAACTTTGTTTTTTTTTTTTTTTTTTGTCTTTGTGTCTTTTTTTTTCCAGACAAGGTCCCCCTATAGCACCAGCCATCCTGCAACTCACAGGCCGGCTTTGAACTCAAAAAGATATGCCTGCCTCTACCTCCCAGAGATCCACCTGCATCTGCATCGCGCATCTCCCTTGCTGTGAGACTCTTTCTTTTGTTGTTTTGTTTCGGTTTTTCTTCTTTTTTTCTTTTCAAAGACAGGGTCTCCCTATGACCCCCAGCTGTCCTGGAACTCACATTCTGTAGACCATGCTGGCCCTTGAACTACACAAGATCTCGCTGCCTCTCCCCAAGTGCTAGGGATTAAAGTGTGGCAACACCACGCCCAGCTAGTTTATCTTTTACAACATTAAAACGTTATTATTGTTGGAAGTTGCATCACCACACTGCATGCCCCTGGTGCACGTGTGGAGTGTAAGCAGGATACAACCGAGTGAGAGTTGGTCTCCCCCTCATGCGTGGTACCTGGGAATGAATAACTCAGATCTACAGGCTTGGTGACAAGCACCTTTACCCACTGAGCCATTCTGCAAGGTCACCACCCTAAGTTTGTTTTTGTTTTGGTTGGTTGTTGTTTTGCTTGTTTTGTTTTTTTCAGCCATCTGTCCGCAACTGTGTTAGTCCCTGCTGGCCTGTCAACCTTTTTCTGTGTAGGGCAAACGGCCGTCCAACACTCTGAGATCTGTCTACCTCTTCTGCCAGAGGCTGGGATTAAGGCACGCCACCACACCTATAGTCTAGGAAATTGCGCATTCTACCCACTGGGTGTTTGGCTTGATTGTGTGTTGTTGTTGTGATGGTTTTGTTGTCTTTGAGGACTGCGGGTCCCCAAGCTGGCCTGGTACTACCACCAAGATCCACCGCTCTTCTGAGGCTGGAACTTAAAGGCATGTGCCACCATGCAGCTACTTCTATCTTTATAAGATGGGCCTGGTTTAGCATGGGCCTGGTCATCCTACTACTCAAAGAGTTCAAAATTAAAGACCTGTGTGGACCAATTAGACCCTGGGCTCAGAAGTAAAAGAGGGGCTGGATCTCAGAGGGTGAACGACTTGGCTGTGCAAGCCAAAGGAACCTGAATTCAGATCTTAGCATTTGTTTAAAAGCTGGGTGCTATAGCTTAAGTACTGGGGTGGAAGAGACAACCAGATCCCTAAGCTTGCGGCGCAGCCAGTCTAACAAAACTCACAAGTTCCAGTTCCCAAAATTAAGCCTGAAGGGAGAATGGACAAACCAACTCTCAAGCCCTGGTCTTATTAGCACCATACCACATATAGTGTGTTCACCACCACACATTACAAAAAATAGCTGACGAAGCCGGGCCGTGGGGCGCAGCCTTTAATCCTAGCACTTGGAGGGCAGCGGCAGTGGATCCTTTGTCAGTTCAGGCCAGCCTGGTACAGAGAGCGATTCCAGGCACTGGCGACTACAGGGAGACCCTTGTCCTCGAAAAACAACAAAAAATAAAAAAAAAAAAAAAAAAAAAAAAAAAAAAAAAAGTGAGAGAGAGAGAAAGCTGAGGTACCTGTCTTAGGTACATAAAACCTGGTAAGGTTGAAATTTCATCAGAAACTCCATTCTTTCAATGTTCCCCATGAAAATACTAACTTTTCTTCTTTCAGTTTTGTGAAGAGTTTAAAGAGAAGTGCCCTATCTGTGTTCCATGTGGCTTGAAGTTGGCTGAGAAAACACAGATTGCCATCGTCAGACATTTTGGTCTTCAGATCCTGGAACATGTTGTTAAGTAAGGAACTCTTGGACATTACCACTGCAGTCTGTTAAAGAGAGCACACGCCTTTAAGCTCTCTGCTAGAGAGGGAGAGGCAGTGGATCTCTGAATTCAGGGCTACCTGGTCTACATAGTTAGTTCCAGGCCAGCTGGGGCTGTCTCAAAAGGACCAGAGAGAGAGAGAAAGAATTAATTCTTCTCTAACCTATAGAGGTGCTTTTCAATGACCAGAAAAGGACAGAATGTCCCCTAAGATGTTACCAGAACCTTACAGAAGAGTCCATTTACCCATCCTTCAGTTTGTTTATGTAATACATGCTAAGCATTCAGCCAGGCTCAAATGGTGGCTCACAGTTAGAATTCCAGCACTGAAGAGACCCAAGCAGGAGGATTGCCACAAAGGCCCATCTAGGGCTACAGACTGTAACCTTATCTCAAGAAACCAAAATTAAAAAAAAAAAAAATTAAAGATTTATTTATTTATTTATTTATTTATTTATTTATTTATTTAGAGGCAAGGTCTCCATATAGCCCCAGCTGGCCTAGAACTCTTCAAAGATCCACCTGCCTCTACCTCCCAAGTGCTGGGATTAAAGACATGCACCACCACACCCAGTTACAAAAAAATAGCGACAATAATGGAGAGATGGCTCAGTGGTTAAGAGCACTGGCTGCTCTTGCAGAGGACCCAGATTCAATTTCCAGCACCTGCATGTCAGCTAACAGCCCTCTGTAACTCCAGTTCCAGAGGATCCAACGCCCTCTTCTGACCTCCAGGCATTGCATGGCACAGGTGCACCTACCTAAAGAAAGGCATTACATTCATACACATGCCCATCATGGTGGCACACACCTTTAATCCCAGCAATCAGGAGGAAGAGGCAGGCAAATCTCTTAAGTTCAAGGCAAACATAGTGAGCTCCAGGCCAGCTGGGACTAAATAAAGGGAGACCCTGTCTCACAAAGACAAAAAAAGATTCATACACATAAAATAAAAAAAATAATAAAGTTTAGAAAAGCAACAACATTGTTCTATATGGATGAATGTTTACCTTTACACTATCTATAAAATCAAGGAGAAAAGCTGATTTATAACATAAATATACTAATTAATGGACAAAAGTGACATTCTGGTTTAATGTAGGCTTGTCTGTTTTCTGAAGGGTACAAAATTAAGTATAATTTTTTAGTTGTGTATACTTGCATAAGTCTGTGTGGGGATATGTGTGCATATATGCAAGTTGCCTTCCGAAGCCAAAAGAAGGCTTTAGATCCCATGGCTGAAGTTGCAGGCTCTGAGCCACCCAACATGGGTTCTGGGAATTGAACTCTGGTCCTCTGGAAAAGCAGTATCCAGCTCTTAACCACTGAGCAAGCTCTCCAGCCTTCAACACTATATAATTTTTTTTTTTTTTTTTTAGACAAGGTCTCCCTTTAGTCCCGGGTGACCTTGAGCTCGCTCTTTAGACCAAGCTGGCCTTGAACTCACAGACTCACAGAAATCTGCCTGCCTTTGCTGGGATTAAGGGCATGTGCTACCTTGCCAGGCACTATATATAATTTCTTTTTATTTTTTTATTTTTTTATGTGTGTGAGTGTACTGTCTGCATGTAGGTTGGTGCACCCATGTCGTGCAACGCCAGGGAAGTCAGAAGAGGGCATTGGATTCCCCTGGAACTGGAGTTAAGGACAGTTCTTAGCCGCTGTGTGGGTGCTGGGAATCGAACCCTGGTCCTCTGCAAGAGCAGTCGGCACTCTTAACCACTGAGCCAACTCTCCAGCCCCTATATATAATTTCTTAATGAAATCGTCGTCATAAATAATAAGGCAGGAATCAACAGATAATTTTTTTAATTTATTTTATTTTTTAGATAATTTATTATAAAGAAAAGACTCTGACATGATTTTGTTGGTTTTCTGTTTCTGTGGCTAGGTTTCGGTGGAATAATATGTCTCGATTGGAGAAAGTCTATCTGAAGAACAGCGTCATGGAGCTGATAACAAATGTAAGGAAAGGGTGGTTGACAGACTTGTATTCCCAGGCATTTAGACACAATGTGATTCGTTCTACATAGCATTTGTGTAAAAATTCACAGGTTCTACATTGGTCAGTGTAATGATGTTAAAGACAGAGCAGAGCAGAGGAGAGTAAATGTTTTCAGCAAGTGAATGAATAAGATTCTTGGCTCTAGGGCCAGACACCTAACTTTAATCCCAGTAATACAGAGGCAGAGGCAGGTAAATCTCTGTGAGATCCAGGCCAACTGGGGCTACAGGGAGACTTTGTCTCAATTAAAAAAAAAAATTTAATAGGGGCTAGAGAGATGGCCCAGCAGTTAAGACCACCTACTGCTCTTGCAGAGGACCTGGGTTTGATTCCCAGCACCCACATGGCAGTTAAGAACTGTCTTTAGTGCTGGGTGTGGTGATGCACACCTTTAATCCCAAAACCCAGAAATAGCTGGTAGTGGAGTGGCACACACCTTTAATCCCAGCACTCAGGAGGCAGAGGCAGGCCAATCTCTGTGAGTTCAAGGACAGCCTGGTCTACAGAGTGAGTTCCAGGCCAGCTGGGGCTATAGGGAGACCCTGTCTCAAAAACAAAAACTAAAAAAAAGATTAAAAAAAATCTAGTAAATTAGTTTGAACTGCTGCCTACTTTGTTTCCTTTATTTGTTTATATAAAATGAATACTGTGTAACATTTGAAAATAATAAAGAATGGATTTGTTTCAAGTGTTAATAAGACCTCATGCCAGGCGACGCCTTTAATCCTAGCACTTGAGAGTTAGAGTTGTTTTTTGTTTGTATTTTTGAGACAGGGTCTCCTTTTAGTCCCAGCTGGCCTGGAGCTTACTATGTAGACCAGGCTGGCCTTGAACTCAAGATCCACCTGCCTCTGCCTCTGCTTCTGCCTCCCAAGTGCTGGGATTAAAGGCCTGTGCCACCACACCTGGCCTAAGATGGTTCTTAGCCGCCCTGTGGGTGCTGGGAATTGAACAGGGGTCCTCTGCAAGAGTAGTCAGTGCTCTTAATCACTGAGCCATCTCTCCAGCCCCCTAAGGGTTCTATTTTACTACTTGTAAGAAGATTACCATTGATAATTCATAAATTTAAAATTTTTACTTAAAAGCTAGTGGTAGTTTGTCTATATCTTTTACTATTGGTAAAACTACTGGTAAAATAGTCAGTTGCTCCTCTATGCCTTTCCAGTTTATCCCCTTTCAAATGTGTACCTTTTACATTCCATCCTGGCCCTTAAAAAACAAAATGAAAGTCTATTTATTTATTTATTTATTTACTTATTTTTGTCTTTTTGAGACAGGGTCTCCCTATAGCCCCAGCTGTCCTGGAACTCACTCTGTAGTCCAGGCTGGCCTTGAACTCACAAAGATCCACCTGCCTCTGCCTCCCTAGTGCTAGGACTAAAGGCGTGCGCCACCACGCCCAGCAGAAAGTCTCTTTATTTTATACACAAGAACAGCAGTGTTTTTCTGACTCTGTGATAGCCTTTTATTAGCTGTTGGAGCCTTCACATAAGTTTTAAATGGGAAAAACAGTAGTGAGAATGCAGGCCAAGTGACTCGACATGGGGAGCAAGTTTAGTTTCAAGGAAGCATTTCTGATTAGTATTGTGCTTTTTTTAAGCTAACTTTCGTTTATATGAGGGTGCACATGTGGAAGTCAAGAGAACAACTTCTGGGAAGTCAGTCTTCTACCATTACTTCCCATGGATGAATTCAGGTCATCTGCTTGCAAAGCAAGTCCTTTTTAACTATTGGGTCATCTCACTGGCCCAGAGGATAATTGAACTTTTGATCTTCCTACCTCTACTTCCTAAGTATGAAGTTACAGGTGTGTACCACCCAGTTTTATGTGGTGCTTGGAATCAAACCCAGGGCCCCAGCAAACACTGCCAATTCAACTACATCCCAAGCTCAAGAGTTTTATGTTTTTCCAGTTTTTGTGCCTTGAATTCAGTCTTCTTAATATCTCTTCCTATTTTTTAGGGAACACTGAGCATCTTGGAAGAAGAGAACCACATTAAAGATGTTCTGTCTCGAATTGTGGTAGAGATGGTCAAACGAGAATGGCCACAGCACTGGCCTGACATGCTGATGGAGTTGGACACTCTGTCCAGGCAAGGGGTATGGAATGCATCTGTGCTGGCTGCTTGTGCTTAGTCTTAGAACAGACTTGAGGGTTTGCTTTCTGCCGGTGTTCTTGGTTTCATTGCAGAAAATGGCCTGTGGCATATCTATCTAAGACAAGTCTTTTTGTTTAGCTTAACTACCTTATTTCTCTTGGCATAGGAAACACAGAGAGAATTAGTGATGTTCATCCTTTTACGACTGGCAGAAGATGTAGTGACTTTTCAGTCCCTTCCTTCTCAAAGAAGAAGGGATATTCAGCAAACACTAACTCAGAACATGGAAAGGATCTTCAGTTTTCTACTTAACACACTTCAGGAAAATGTAAACAAGTACCAGCAAATGGTGAGGATTCTGTCTCCACTAAAGTCCAATCCATCCCTTCCCCATCCTGGGACTTGCACCTGGATCTTACATATGCTAAATAAGCATTCTGTCACTGAGCTATATCTCCAGCACACTTTTCCTTTTGAGGCATGGTCTTACTAAGTTGCCCAGGATGATCAGCTGGGATTTCAGACTAGCTGGAGCTACAAAAACAAAAAGAAAAGCAAACAAATCATACTGTCCTTTTTGGTCCTGGTCCCTTTTGTAGTGGGCCAGTTTGCATGATATGTTTGTTCTCCTTTTTTTTGGTCTTTTTGTGACAGGGTCTCCCTGTAGCCCCAGCTGTCCTGGAACTCACTCTGTAGACCAGGCTGGCCTTGAACTCACAAAGATCCGCCTGCCTCTACCTCCCAAGTGCTAGGATTAAAGGCGTGCACCACCACGCCCGGCTAGTTTGTTCTCCTTTTTCTAAAGAGGTTTTGCTTCCACAGAAGACAGTGAACAGACACTGCCATTCCCATCTTTATCATTTGGGGAAGCATTTTTCAGAAGAAGGCAATTTGAAAATTAATCTTAGAACTTGACAGATAGCTCAGAAGTTAAGAACACTTGCTGTTCCTGTAGCAAGTGGGCCTGAGTTTGTTTCCCAACACCAGTGTGGGGCAGTTCAAAACTCCCTGTAACTCCAGCTCCAAGGGATCGTCTTTTATTTACTTATTTTTTTGCGGGGGGGGGGTAGGTATCTTCTTTTAGCTTTCCATGGCATGTGCACAGATGTGTATACAAATATAAATAAATGAAAAATCTTTAGGAAGACATTGGAGCTGGAGAGATGGGTCAGCTGTTAACAGCATGGGGTACTCTTGCAGAGGGCCCAGGTTTGATTCCTAGCACCCACATGGCTGTTAAAAACTGCCTGTACAGGGCTGGAGAGATGGCCTAGCGGTTAGGAGCTCCGACCGCTCTTACAGAGAACCCAGGTTCGATCCCCAGCACCCACATGGTGGCCGAGAGCCGTCTGAAACTCCAATTCCAGGAGAACTCCAGTTCCAGGGGAATCCGAGACCCTCTTCTGACCTCCGCAGCATTGCACGACACGGGTGCACAAACCTACATGCAGACAGTACATTCATACACATACAGAAATAAATAAAATTAAAAAAATTAAAAAAAAACAAAAAACTGCCTGTACAAAGGCTGGAGATATGGCCTAGCAGTTAACAGCACCAACTGCTCTTCCAGAGGACCCAGGTTCGATCCCCAACACCCACATGGCGGCTGACAACCGTCTGTAATTCCAATTCCAGGAGAGCTCCAGTTCCAGGGGAATCTGATACCCTCCTCCAAACTCCATGGCATTGCATGACACAGGTGTACAAACCTACATGCAGACAGTACGTTCAAATAAGTAAATAAATAAATAAACAACACGGGTGTACAAACCAAATAAATAAATAAACAACACGGGTGTACAAACCTACATGCAGACATTATATTCATATAAATAAGTAAGTTAGTAAATTTAAAAAAAGAAAGAAAAAGAAAAAAACACCTATACAAATCTCTGAGTTCAAGGCCAGCCTGTTCTACATAGCGAGTTCCAGGCCAGCTGAGACTAAATGGAGACCTTGTCTCAAAAAGACCCCTCCCCCAAAAAAAAACAAAACACTCCGCCTGTAACTCCAGTTGCAGGGGATCCAATGCCCTCTTCTGAACTCATTGGGCATTGCACAACACAGGTGCACCTACATAGTATGCAGGCAGTACACTCATACACATAAAATGAGAATAAATTTTTTTAAAAGAAGTTTTTTTTGTTTTTTTGTCTTTTGGGGACAGGGTCTTCCTACTGTAGCCCCAGCTGGTCTGGAACTCACAGAGATCTGGTTGCCTCTGCCTCCCTAGTGTTAGGATTAAAGGGGTGCACACCGGCTAGTCTGGGATGTATTAATGAGGTCCTGTCTCACTCAGAGTCTAGACAAAACAAACACGGTGTAGCCCAGTTGTTAAAGTACTTGCCTGACAAGCAAGGAGCCTTGGGTTTTATCCCTAACCAGGTATGGTGCTACATGCCCATAATCCCAGCTACTTGGGAAGCTCAGGTAGAAGAATCACATTCAGTCTCTACTCTTTTTTATTTTATGTGTCTCCATGCAGGTAGGTGCATCCAGGTTCTGCAGTGCCTGTGGAAATCAGAAGAGGGCTTCAGATCCCCTGAACTAGAGTTATGGACAGTTGTTAGCTGCCATATGGGTGCTGGGACTCAAACCCAGTTCCTCTGCAAGAGCAACTAGTGCTCTTAACTGCTGAGCCATCTCTCCAGCCCCCCAGTCTCCACTCTTAATTAAAGTGGCAATAAAAAAAACTAAGCCTGACTTGGTGTCACACCTTTATTTTTGTTTTTTTATGTGTATGAGTGTACTGTCTGCAGGTAGGTAGGTGCACCCATGTCATGCAATGCTGCGGAGGTCAGAAGAAGGTGTCAGATTCCCCTGGAACTGGAGTTAAAGATGGCTATCAGCCGCCATGTAGGTCATGGGGATCAACCCCGGGTCCTCTGCAAGAGCAGTCAGTGCTTTTAACAGCTAGGCCATCTCTCCAGCCCCGGTGTCACACCTTTAATCCCAGCATTCGGAGCTTTGGGAGATCAGGACCAGCCTGGTCTAGGTAGTAAGTTTCAGGCCAACTTGAGCTACAGGGAGACCCTGTCTCAAACCCCCACCTCAAAAAAGAGAACCAAACCAAACCAAAGATAATTTTTTAAAAAACCTTTTTTGGGGGGTGGGGGTTCTTTTTGAGACAGGGTCTCCCTTTAGTCCCAGCTGGCCTAGAACTCCCTATGTAGACTAGGCTGCCCACTGAACTCAGAGATCCGCCTGCCTCTTCCTCCCAAGTGCTGGGATTAAAGGCGTGCACCACCACTCCTGGCTTAAAGTGTTTATTTCGTGGAGGGTGGATAAGCATGTGCTGTGGCACCCAAGTGCTGCTCAGAGGACAGCTTTCAGGAACCAGTTCTTTCCTTCTGCTGTGTGGGCTCTGGGCATGAAGCTCAAGTAGTTAGGGCTGTTGTCAACTGCGTTACTGGCCAAGTCATCTCACTGACCCCCCCAAAAATAAAATTTTAGAAAGGAGAAAGTTTGGACATTATGGTTCATACCTGTGATCTCAGCACTCCGGAGACCAATGCAGCTAGATAGTGAATTCAAGGTTTGCCTGGGCTATGTGAGACCTATATAATGAGTTCTAGATCAGCTGAGGGTACAGGGAGACCAAAAAGAAAAGCAAACCTATTTCAACTGTTAGAATAACAGCATCTTTTTTTTTTTTAATTTTTTTTTATTAACTTTATTTATTTATGTATGTGTATGAATGTACTGTCTGCATGCAAGTTTGTGCACCTGTGCCATGCAATGCTGCGGAGGTCAGAAGAGGGTGTCGGATTCCCCTGGAACTGGAGTTCTCCTGGAATTGGAGTTTCAGACGGTTTTCAGCCGCCATGTGGGTGCTGGGGATCGAATCCGGGTCCTCTGCAAGAGCAGTCAGCACTCTTAACCGCTAGGCCATCTCTCCAGCCCCAGAATAACAGCATCTTTAAGTGTCATTTGCACAAGTTAAAAACTTAAGATCCAGGTGTGGTGTTGCTTACTTATGGTCCCAGCACTTAAGTACTCAAGAGAGGAAAATCAGGAATTCAAGGTTATCTTCTGATAGATAAATATCAGGGCTAGCTTATACTATACAAGACTGACTCAGAAAAAAAAAGTCTGAAAACACAGGGAAGTTAGGACCACACTTTACACATTAAGATATAGAAAAAGCATCACCATAGCATAAGATCAAAATTATTTTCTGGGCTAGAAAAGAAAAGTGGCTCAGCTGCTTTTCTTTATTTTTTTCCCTTAAGTGCTTGCCACCAAGGATGACAACCTGACTTCAAAACGTGCAGGAAGGAGGGGCCTGGCTCCCATTTGGCCTCTGACCTCCATACTCATGCTGCGGCACACATGCCCATAGTACGCACCGTAAAATCAATAATGTTTTAAAATGATTTTCAGGGTATTTCTCCTTTGCAGCCTCTCTTGGTGGTTCTTAAATCTGCATTTATTCTACTTAAGAAATGAAAAAAATTTCTGTTCTTAGCTAGAGTGAGTGATGCATGAAGTCTATTCGTTTCCATATTCTAGATGGAGCAGAACACAATTGGTTGGTGATGGCTTGGGCATAAATTAGGAGCATATCTGTGGTCTCCATCTTTGCTTTGCATTCAGTTCTCTCCATCTATTAAACCAGGCTCCCGCAGGACCAGAAGACATCATGAGCCATCTTTGTTATTTCAATTTTTTTTTTTTTAAAGATTAGCTCTCCCTGTATCTCCAGCTAGCCTGGAACACACTGTGGAGACCAGGCTGGCCTCAGTCTCACAGAGGTTTTCTTGCCTCTGCTTCCCCAGTGTTGGGATTAAAGGCACATGCCTCCATGCCTTGCTCTGTTGTTTTTGAAGCCTGGGCTCCTATATCCCAGGGTTGTCTTTTGAATTTATAATCCCCCTGCCTCTATCTCCCTCGTTTTGAGTTTATAGGCATGTACCGCCACACCTGGCACTGATTAATTTTAGTATTATTTTTATATGTATGCACACATAATTGCACACATATTGGCTGCGCATGTGTGCAATTGCACCCATTGTGTGTACTGCCTGTGGAGGTCACAAGAGGGTGGTAGATTCCCCTGGAACTGGAGTTAGAAGCATTTGTTAGCCACCATGTGCTACTGGAAATTGAACCAGGTCCTCTACAGGAGCAGCCAGTGCTCTTGACCACTAGCTGTCTGTCTCTTTGGGCCTTAACCACTGTTTTACTGTTTAAAGTTTTGTGGGGTTTTTTTTTCTTTGTTGCTTTTTGGGGGGTGGTCTTTTTGAGACAGGGTCTTCCTATAGCCCCAGCTGTCGTATAACTCACTATGTAGACCAGACTGGCCTTGAACTCACAGAGATGGGCCTGCCTCTGCCTCCAGAATGATGGGATTAAAGGCATGTGCCACTATACCTGGCCAGGCTTCTTGTTTTGTTGTTTGTTTGTTTGTTTGTTTTTTATCTATGTGTATGTGGCTATATGCAAGTGAGTACAGTGTTTCCTGAGTTTAGAAGAGGGTGTTGGATCTGCATAAGCTGGAATTATATGCATTTGTGAGCTGTCTGATAAGAGTGTTGGGAAACAACCTCCTGCCTTCTGTAGAAGCAGTATCTCCTCCCTGACACTGAAATTTTGAATTTCTCTGTTCACTCATAGCTCTTCTACTTTTATCCCTCCAGGGTCCCTATTAGGGAGAGGAGAGTCTACTGAATAGTAAACTTACATAAATGCTCTCTCCTTTGGTCCTGTCATCAGGACTCTGCACTGCCCCAAGGGTTGTGGAGAATTGTTGGGAGTCAAAGGAAAAAGCTGGATCTGGCTTTTGTGGATTGGAACACTCATGACTCCAGTAATGATTGCTTTCAAATACTAGAGAAATCCTTGTTGCCACTTGTATTTTTCTTTTACTTCATGAGATTTGGGGTTTTTTTGAACCAGTCTTACTGTGTATCCTGGCTGGCCTTTTAACTTACTGTATATTTTGATGTTAACTAACTTGGCCTGCATGAAATCCTTTAGTTATATGTAGGTAGTCATGGGTTGTATCCATCTTGTTTTATTATCCTGCCCTTAGTCTCTTGTATTCTTTTCCAAGGTTAAAAGTTGTTTACACCTTGCCAGGCATGGTGGCGCATGCCTTTAATCCTAGCACTTGGGAGACAGAGGCAGGCAGATCTCTGTGAGTTCAAAGTCAGCCTGTTCTACTATGCTCCAGGCCAGCTGGGACTAAAGGGAGACCCTGTCTCAATAATACTCCCCCCCTTGAAAAAAAAGTTGTTCACACGTGCAATCTCCACTCTTGGGAGGCTGAGGCAGGAGGATTGCTATGAGGTTAAAGTTAATTTGGGGTACATAGTGAGTTCCAGTCCCTTGATTAAAGAGATGGAAGGGGGTGGGAAGTTACTGTGTGTATCCTTTTGCTCATCGAAACCCTTGAATTATTTATACTTTTCTTTCAGAAAACTGATACTTCTAAGGAGTCAGAGGTAAGAACTTTATGGAGTTGAAAGGCAACCTCTTTAAAGCTTCGGGCCTGACCTGAGATACATGAACCTATTGACCTTATCCTTGGGCTGGTTTTTTTGTTTGGTTTATCACTAAGCTATAGTGGAAGGGAGAGAAAATAATACTTGATACTTATTGAAAAACGTGGAAGTAGCCACACTTGCCAGTGTGTTCTTACTGCCAGGTCCTGAGAATGCCATTGTTGAGAAACAGTTGTATGTTTGACTGCTTTTGAGTACCCTGCCAGTAATTGTTAGAGGAGTACATTTTTAAAATACCTTTATTTTAGAACTCAAAAATCCAAGTTTAATCATAACCATAGTTCCTTATCTGTCAATACTTCATGATGCAAAGTGATTCCTCATAGGCTCAAGCCAACTGTCGAGTAAGCATCGCAGCACTGAACACTCTAGCAGGCTACATCGACTGGGTGTCTGTGAATCACATTACTGCTGAAAACTGTAAGCTCCTGGAGATCCTGTGCCTGCTTCTGAATGAGCAGGAACTGCAGCTGGGAGCAGCTGAGTGTCTACTCATTGCAGTCAGCCGAAAAGTGAGTCGCCACGTGATACTCCTGTTCTGTGACACTCTGAGTTTGGCTATGTGTGTCATTGCGTTTAAAGGTTTGGGGTTTCATTCCTTGAGCCCAACTTACTGGTTGTCTCCAACTCTTTTGGACAGAAGTTTACAGTATTTCAAGGACTCATTGGCAGAATATACAGAAATTTATTAGGACTGCTTGGTCCTCGAAATGGTCATGATTCTTGGTACTTCATAATTAAAGTAGTGTTAAGGTTAAAAGCTCATTAATTATCAATAGCAATATAGAAGCTGTCAGTGCTTTGAGATTTGTTTTGAAATATGGTATATATGACTGTGTTTTCCTAATATTGGATCCAGGGCAAGCTGGAAGACCGGAAGCCCTTGATGATCTTATTTGGAGATGTCGCTATGCATTATATTCTCTCTGCTGCACAGTGAGTATCTCAAGGGTTTCAGTGGATTTTTAGCTTTTAATTTTTGGTAGCATGATGCATATCCATTTGTGCCTCTGTGCATGTGTGCTTCCCACGTGCCTTTCTCTGTGCATGTGTGCTTTCCACGTGCCTTCCTCTGTGCGTGTGTACTTTCCACCTGCCTTCCTCTGTGCGTGTGTGCTTTCCACCTGCCTTCCTCCTCTGTTGCTCACCAACTGTTTTTTCTTGTTATTGTTATTTTACATTTTATTCATATAAAAGGTTTGCTTGCATGTATGTAAGTCCACCACATGTGGACAATGACTGCGGCAGCCAGAAAAGGTCATCGGATCCTGAACTACAGTTAAGGATAGTTGTTAACTGCCATGTGGGTTCCATGAGGAACCAAACTCAGGTCCTCAGCCAGTGCTCTTAACCACTGAGCCATCTCTCCAGCCACAACACCTTGTTTGAGATACCATTTCTTACTGAACTCAGAACTCACTAATCACTAGATTGGTTGGCCAATGAGTGTCTGTTTCTGTCCCCTCAGTGCTGCAGTTATAGGCATGCAGCAGGCTTTCACCTGGGCACTGGAAATCCAAACTCAGATTCTTTCTTGGTCTTTTTGAGACAGGGTCTCCCTATAGCTCCAGCTGTCCTGGACTGGCTCCACAGATCAGGCTGGCCTTGAACTCATAGAGATCCATCTGCCTCGGCCTCCCAGGTGCTGGGATTAAAGGCATGCTCCACCACACCCAACTTAAAGATGGTTCTTAGCCGCCACTTGGGTGCTGAGAATCAAACCTGGGTCCTCTGCAAGAGTAGTCGTCGCTCTTAACCACTGAACCATCTCTCCAGCGCCCCCACCTTTTTTTTTTGTTCTCCACTTAACTGAGTTCCAAAAATAAGTGTGAATGTGAAAAAAATGTGCAAGAAACATATGCATTACCTGAAATCTATTACTGTCCATCCTGATGCAGTATTTAAATGTGACTTTCGTCACATTCCTAAGGAGGATGCATCCATTTTTAAGGGATCATGTTAACTTAGTAATGCATCTTTGGGTAGTCACTGTAGTAACTTCTCAGGTCTATCTCCCAGGTCTGTAGAGACTGTGATGTACACACAGAGGGGTCCTATCTCCATTTGTTCAGTGGGTACAACTTCACACATACAGTTCCTGCACAGAAGCCCTAACACTATGCCACTTTCCTAAGTCCTTCTGGCCTAACTGCTTTTCCCAGAGGCCCATGTTCTCTCATGCTGTCCTGCCCTCCATCTTGGCTAGTGCAGCTGCTGCTCATGCCAGATGTGCCTATTGCTCTCAGACTTGTTTCAGGTTACTTTTTTAGTAGAGCTATTGGATTCTGCTGGATTGTAGACTTGAACTCAGTAATCTGGGGAAGTTGGACAGGGTCTCCCTATAGCCCCAGCTGGCCTGGAACCGGCTCTGTAGACCAGGTTGCCCTCCATCTCACAAAGGTCCACTTACCTCCCCTTCCTAAGTACTGGGATTAAAGGTGTATGCCACTGTGTAGGACTTCAAAATATTCTTTTTTTATTATTATTTTTGTATGTGTATGAATGTACTGTCTGCATGTAGGTTTGTGCACCCATGTCGTGCAATTCTGCGGAGGGCAGAAGAGGGTCTCGGATTCCCCTGGAACTGGAGTTCTCCTGGAATTGGAGTTACAGACGGTTCTTAGCCGCCGTGTGGGTGCTGGGGATTGAATCTGGATCCTCTGCAAGAGCAGTCAGTGCTCTTAACCACTAGGCTATCTCTCCAGCCCCGACTTCAAAATATTCTTAAAAGTTACATTTATTACCTGTTGAGGGGAGCAAACTATGGTGCATGTGTGGTCAGAGAACAACTTGTAGGGCTCCACAGGATTGAACTCAGGTCGTCATCTTTGGTGTTGATCACTTCTGCCTATTGCCTGCTATGTAGACCAGGCTGACTTGGGACTCTCAAAGATCCATCTGCCTCTACGTTTTGAGTGCTGGAATTAAAGGTGTGCATCACCACACCCTGCTTCAAGATACCTTTTGGGGTTTTTTTTTTGTTGTTTTTTGTTTTTGTTTTTGTCTTTTTGAGACAGAGTCTCCCTTTAGTCCCAGCTAGAGCTCACTCTGTAGACCAGGCTGGCCTTGAACTCACAGATATCTGCCTGCCTCTGAGTGCTGGGATTAAAGGCATGAACCACCACACCTGGCTCAAGATACCATTTTTATTACAGTCTTTTACCAGTGGTGTAAGAAATCAACACCCCTCCTTCCCTGCCATGAATCTCCAAGGCCTCCCTGAGTTTATCAGCCAGTGTCCTTTTTTGCTGCTGCTCATAGGAATATGTACTGGTTTTTGCAGTTATGCACAACTCATGTTGTCCCTAAGTATTTAAGGACGTTTATCATGCCCAGAATCATGAATATCTAATGATGAGGGAAGAGATTGCATCAAACCATTGCACATCAATCTTTGTTATTCTTTAAAAAAAATTTTTTTTTTTAATTAATTTTATTTAGTTCTGTATGTGTGTGAATGTACTGCCTGCATGCAAGTCTGTGCACCTGTGTCGTGCAACGCCGCGGCGGTCAGAAGAGGGTCTCGGATTCCCCTGGAGCTGGAGTTCTCCTGGAATTGGAGTTTCAGACGGCTCTCGGCCGCCATGTGGGTGCTGGGGATCGAACCCAGGTCCTCTGTAAGAGCAGTCGGCACTCTTAACCGCTAGGCCATCTCTCCAGCCTCCCACTGTTAGGTGATGCGTGGACCTCTCGGAAACCCACTCAAGATTTGAATGGTGAGGGCCAGGACACAAAACACTTCTACCAACAAGTAGGATTTCTTTGTTCTTTTTTGATGTTGTACTCACTCCTTTTCTCTCCTCATATAGGGCTGCTGATGGGGGAGGCTTGGTAGAAAAGCAGTACCTGTTCCTGAAGAGACTTTGTCAGGTGCTGTGTGCGCTGGGAAATCAGCTGTGTGCGTTGCTGGTAAGCAGTTTGCTCTCAGTCACATTGCACTGCCTGGGAGGGGAGAAGATCTAGAAAGCTGTGTTTCTAAGCTAGCCCACTGCATTCATGTTAGCCTTGTAATGCTCTGCTGATATTTCATATGAATCTCTAGGAATTGTAAATGGAAAAGAGTCGGGATTCGTTGGGTTTGGTTTTGTATTTTTGTTTGGTCTTTTCTGTTTGTTTGTTTGAGACGCATGTCTAGCTTTGGTAGCCAGGGCTAAAAATCTTACAATTGCGAGCTGGGCCCAACTAGCAGCATCTCCCTGACTCGGCTTCCCCCTATGCTGGGGATACAGGTGTATGCCAGCTCCACTCGGCTTTTGGGGCAATATTTAAAAGAAAGCCTTACTAATTAGAAGCTAGGTCTTTAGAGCAATGATTTGTGGTTGATATGATGCCTTTTTGTGATTGTCAGTGATTAGAATAGTTGCAGATGTAGGACCATTCCATTGGATGCAGTCCAATTATAGAATATAGGGGTGTTGGAGAGATGGCTCAGTGGTTAAGGGAATTGGCTGTTCTTGACAGGGGACCCAGATTCAATTTACAGCACCTACATTGCAGCTATAACTGTCCATTAAACTCCAGTTCCAGGAGATCCGAAACCCTCTTCTGACACCCTCTTCTAACACCCTCTTCTGACCAATGAGGCATTGCACAACACGGACATGCAGACAGTACACTCAAACAAATAAAATAAATAAATATATATATATAATATATATAATATTTTTTTTTTTTTTTTTTTTTTTTTTTTTTGGTTCTTTTTGAGACAGAGTCTCCCTGTAGCCCCAGCTGTCCTGGAACTCTGTAGACCAGGCTGGCCTTGAACTCAAAAAGGTCCACCTGCCTCTGCCTCCTGAGTGCTAGGATTAAAGGCGTGCCCCACCATGCTGGGCTTTTTTTTTTTTTGATCAGGAACACTTAATTTTTTAAGAATTTCAAAAATAAAAAGAATTTCTTGTGATAGTCTCTCTCTGTAGCTCTATTCTCAAACTTGTCATGCTCCTACCTCAGATTTCTTATTAGTAGACTAACAGGCATGTGCTAAGACATCCAGCCTTCAAAACATTTTTTTAGCACCTTTTTGTTACTTTTTTTTTATTCCCTATCCTGTACCCACCCTTCCCCCCACCCCTCTGTCCTTTCCCACTAACACTATTAATGTGGTTGTCTTTTGCTTCTAAGGGCTTGGATTCTAATATGCAAACACCAGAAAACTTTGGAAAGTACCTGGAATCTTTTCTTGCTTTCACAACCCACCCAAGTCAGGTAAGCTTTATACAAATAACTTTTCAAACCTTTGGCAAGGTGAGCTCAAATCAAGCACTGTGTCCTTCTGAATTGCAGCTTGTGGGCAGGTAATTCTTCTGCACCAAAGGATGGCAATAAGTATCATTTTATAAAGAACATTATTGGGTGCTGCTAGATAGTTCAGCTCAGTCCTGTCAATCTCAGTAAAATCCCTGCACCCACAGTGATTGGAGAGATTTCCTAAAAGTGGACCCCTGGCTATGGCACATGTGTGTGCACACACATGTACTACTAAATAAAAATTTTAAAAGAATTACTGGATCTGTTTCTGAAGGGCTGCATTGTTCAGGTCATTAGCCTTTCCCCCCACAGGCTTTCTGATAATATTCCTTGAAGCAGGTGTGACCCAGATGATTTAGAACTAGAGTTTTTTAGGTTTGTTTTTTTGGGTTTTGTTTGTTTGTTTTTTGTTTTTGTTTTTTGTCTTTTTGAGACAGGGTCTCCCTGTAGCTCCTACTATCCTGGAACTCACTATGTAGGCCACACTGGCCTTTGAACTCACAGAGATCTGCCTGCCTCTTCCTCCTGAGTGCTGAAATTAAAGGTGTGCTCCACCACACCCAGCTAAACCAGAAAAATTTTAAACCCAAAGGTTTCAAGAATTGTGTTACTGTGATGTTAATTTCATTCAAGAGTTTCTTTGGTCACTTTGTGATCCCAGTTCCCCTTTCTTGAAAAGAAGACATGTGAGTCAGCCCACAGGACAGAGCTTACACCTGACCCATATCTTATTAACATGTGGTCCTTAGTGAGTGGTCCTTACTGTTTCACTGCAGAAATGATTTGAACTCATATAGAGATTTATTTATTTCTGTGGACAATTGTTGATAACTCTTAGGCTGAATAGTAAACTTCATTAAATAGTATCCAGATTCTTAAGCTGAGCTTTGTGGGGGTTTGTTTTGCTTTAGTTTCTACGATCTTCAACCCAAATGACCTGGGGAGCTCTCTTCAGGCATGAGATTCTATCTCGTGATCCATTGCTGTTAGCAATGATACCAAAATATCTCCGTGCTTCTATGACCAACCTAGTCAAGGTAAGTAAAGAAAATCCTAAATGTGTAGGGTGTTGGTAAATACACATAAGACTTTGTTGACAGCCCTTTTTCAATCTCTTGAGATACTCTTAAGAATGTTCTTAGCTGGGCGTGGTGGCGCACGCCTTTAATCCTAGCACTTGGGAGGCAGAGGCAGGCGGATCTTTGTGAGTTCAAGGCCAGCCTGGTCTACAGAACGAGTTCCAGGACAGCTGGGGCTACAAGGAGACCCTGTCTCGAAAAGACTAAAAAAAAAAAAAAAGAATGTTCTTATTGGGGGGCTGGAGAGATGGCCTAGCGGTTAGGAGCGCCGACGCTCTTGCAGAGGACCCAGGTTCAATCCCCAGCACCCACATGGCAGCCGAGAGCCGTCTGAAACTCCAATTCCAGGAGAACTCCAGTTCCAGGGGAATCCGACACCCTCTTCTGACCTCTACGGCATTGCACGACACGGGTGCACAAACCTGCATGCAGACATTACATTCATACACATAGGAAAATAGATAAAAATTAAAAAAATTTTTTTTGAAAAAAAAAAAAAAGAATGTTCTTATTGAAGAAGAGGGCAGTTGAGAATGGTTATTACACCCGTTCTTCATATTTGGGAACACTTAACTATGAAGTATCAAGAGAGGTGCCTGGACCACAGCGGTGACCCATGTGTTAACTTCTACTCAGGAGCTAAAGTGGAATTAGCAGAATGTTTTGGAAATATATAAGAGGGTGGAATCTGGAAGAATATCTAACTAAGGTATTGTTCTGAAGGCTAAGTAGTTGAGTCCAAGGAATCCCAATGAGAAGGGAGGGGGAGAGGAGACAAAGATTGCCGACCCCCTCCAGTAACTCGATTGTGAGTTCTCTGAGATCTGCTAAGAACTTGTTTGACTTTTTGAGGACAGGGTCTCCCTTCGTCCCAGCTGGCCTTGAAGCTCACTCTGTAGAACAGGGCTTGCCGGGAACCGCACAGAGAGCCCCCGTTGCCTCTGCGAGGGCCGCGGCGTGGGCTGGGGATGAAAGGCGGGTGGCCACCTCGCCCGGCCGGAGTCAGGGGTGGGGGGTACATTGGAGATGGCCATGGGGGGGGCTGGGACGGGACCCGGCGTCCGCTGCAAGACAGCAGGGCGCGAACTCGCGAGCCATGGGTCTCCATCCCTGATCTGCTAAGAACTTTTGTAAGAGACAGATCCACCACCCTCTCTGCTCCCCCTCCCCACCCTCCAGTCAATATTGGAGATTAAATCTAGGGCTTTCTGCTCTGCTACGGGCCACAGTTACTCTTGTTCTCAGGAAACTAACTCCTTACCATTTAACTTTTTAAAACTGCAAAGTTAGAGAATGGAACACTCTTTATTCAAGGAGTTTACCTAGTCATACTGTGTTCTAATTCTCCATTATGGTCTTACAGTAAACCTTTGTTTTTTTTTTTAATCATATTATTCTGCCCTTCCACCCCCCGCCCCCACTCCTGTCCCTGTTTTTCAGGGTGATGTGTCTTGCTGTTTTGTTTATTTGTTTTTTTTTTTTTTTTTTTTTTTTTTTTTTTTTTGGACAGGGTGTCTCTGTAACCCAGGATGGTCTGGAACTTGCTAAGTAAAAAATTCTGCTCTTGGGGCTGGAGAGATGGCTCACAGTTAAGAGCACTGGCTTTTCTTGCAGAGGAGTTTGTATCCCTGCACCTACATGGCAGCTAACAACTGTCCCTAACTCCAGTTCCAGGGCATCTGACACCCTCTTCTGTCTTCTGTGGACATTGCACAACACAGGTGCAACTTACACACATACAGGCAGTACACTCATACACATAAATTTAAAAGTAAATTTTAAAAAAAGGAAAAGTTGGTCTTGAACTTGGAGCAGTCATCCTGCCTTCTTCTCTTAGATGCTGGGAATGTAGGTGAGTGCCACCATATCCAGCCTCAGTTCGGTATATAATGAAACAAGTAGTTGTCAAATTTTTTGTCTTTATTTGCATACAGAATTGTTCTAGTTTGCTTTCAGTTGGCTGTAACAAAACACTCTGACCAATACCAACTTGGGGAGGAAAGTCTTTATTTGCCTCACCACAGTTCATCACTTAGGTAGCCCAAGGTAGGAAGTCAGGCTAGGAACCTGGAGGAGGTAGGAGCTGAAGCACAAGACAGAGGAATGCTGCTTATTGGCTTGCTTCCCTGGCCCATGCTCTGCCAGCTTTTTTTATACAGTACAGAATTGCAGGAACCCACCCTTAGTTCCCCTGGAGCCATAGCAAGGAACAGCAGAGAGAATGACTATAGATGCACTTCTGAAATACTTGTCTTTTGCACACCTTGTCTATTCTTCCTTTGTTACAAGTTTAGATAGTGAAGTACAGATCTCAGAAAGTACAGGAAAGGGCCAGGATTCCAAGGAAAGTGAAATTAACCAGATGGCCTCAGGCAGAGAGGATGGGGGAGAGAGCTTCATAGATAAGCTTTAGATGATAAACAACTTTGAGGGAAGGCAATTAACCTTGGAAACACATAAATCCTGGTAAAAGCAAGTGAGACAGTTAACAATCACAGGTGCACTTAGGTCCTCGGTAAAGTAGGCAGGAACTAGAGGAAGGCAGATAACAATAAATGAAGACTGTCCGGGATGATTTTCTGACAAGGTATGTGATGAACCCACTATTTTCAGTGGCCCATTTCCCACCTGTGTCCCTACCTGTTTTTCAGAACTCCTGAGCTCTGTTTTATTCTAAATTAATTCATGCCAATCTCTAGCACAGAATAACCTGCCCAGGGGTGGTATTGACCACATTGGGCTGGGCCCTTCCACATCACTCAACAATCAAGAAAATATCCCCAGACATGGCCACAGGCCAGTCTAATAGAGACCATTCCCCAAATGAGGCTCCTTCAACCCAGTTGTGTCAAGTTGCCAACTAAAGCTATCCGGTAGAAGAATTAGCACTTTTGGGGCTGGAGAGATGGCTCAGTAGTTAAGAGCACCAACTGCTCTTACAGAGGACCCAGTTCAATCCCCAGCACCCACATGGCAGCTAAGAACCATCTTTTAATAAAAAAAAGAATTAGCACTTTCGAGCCTGGTATAGTGGTGCACGCCTTTAATCCTAGTACTTGGGAGGCAGAGGCAGGTGGATCTTTGTGAGTGCAAGGCCAGCCTGGTCTACAGATCGAGTTCCAGGACAGCTGGGGCTACAGAGACCCTGTCTTGAAAAGACCAAAAAAAAAATTGTTTTGTTTTGTTTTATTTTGGGGAGGGTTGTGTGTGTGTGTCTCCCTTTAGTCCCAGCTGGCCTGGTGTGCTTGCTATGCAGATCAGGCTGGCCTTGAACTCACAGAGATCCACCTGCTTCTGCCTCCTGAATGCTGGGATTAAAGGCATGAGCCACCATGCCTGGCCAGAAAGAGTTCTTAGCATAAACTATCTCATTGCAAACCCCAGTTCATCTTGAATCACAAAGTTCCTCAGCTGCTAAAGGTTGTGTACTCTTGTATAGTAGATCCATTTTCATCCCATCTCAACTCCCTTTTTCTTTTCAGATGGGCTTTCCTTCTAAGACAGACAGCCCTAGCTGTGAATATTCTCGATTTGATTTTGATAGTGACGAGGACTTCAATGCTTTCTTCAATTGTAAGTGATACCCCTTGGAATTTCTTCCCAGCCTCTTAGAATACCATCAAGTCTTATGAATCACAGTCCATGACACTTGGGAAATCCTATTTTAAAATATTTTTTTTTATTTTATTTAATTTTTAGTGTATGAGTGTACTGTCTGCATGTAGGTTTGTGCACCTGTGTCGTGCAATGCCGCGAAGGTCAGAAGAGGGTGTCGGATGCCCTCTTCTGAACTCCATGGGCATTGCCCAACATTGGTGTACCTATCTATATGCAGGGATTATACTCATACACATAAAATAATATAATAGAGGGGCTTGGAGAGATGGCGTAATGGTTAAGAGTGCCGATTGCTCTTGCAGAGGACCCAGGTTCCAGCTCCAGCACCCACATGGCGCCTGAGAACCGTCTTTAACTCCAGTTCCAGGGGAATCTGACACCTTCTTCTGACCTCCATGGCATTGCACGACATGGGTGCACAAACCTACATGCAGATAGTACATTCATACACATAAAGAAAAATAATAAATAAGTAATTTTTAATAATAGTATAATAGGGGCTGGAGAGATGGCTCAGTGGTTAAGAGCACTGACTGCTCTTGCAGAGGACCTGGGTTCCATTCCCAGCACCCTCATAGCAACTAAGAACTATCTTTAGTGCTGGTTGTGGTGTACATATGCCTTTAATCCCAGCACTGCAGAGGCAGGCGCATCTCTGAGTTGAAGGCCAGCTGGGACTAAAGGGAGACCCTGTCTCAAAAAAAGTAATAATAGTACTAATAATAAATAAAATACTTTTTAAAAAAGAGCACTTGTCTCAAAATAATAATAATGATAATAAATAATAATAATAATAAAATACTTTTTTAAAAAAAGAGCACTTGCTGCTCTTTAGAGGACTGAAGTACGGTTTCTAACACCAGTGGCTCACAGTGCCCTATTAAGTCTAGTTCTAGAGGACTTGGCACCCTCTTCAAGTTCAAGTTCAAGGCCAGCCTGGTCTACATTGTGAGTTCTAGGACAGCTGAGTCTACCAGGAGACCCTATTTCAAAAAGACCAAAAAAAAAAAAAAAAAAAGTAAAATCTTACTGTGCAATTCTTTCCAGAAGGAACCTAATTCTGTGCTTGTACTTTTTTTTTTTTAGCTTGGTTCCCTTTCTTTTGCTGATTAACTTTATTAAGATGAAATTTGTTTATCATATAACTTATTGTTTTGTAATACACATTTCACTTTATTTATTTATTTATTTGTCTTTTTTTGAGACAGGTTCTCCCTGTAGCTCTGACTGTCCTGGAACTCACTCTGTAGACTAGGCTGGCCTTGAACAGAGATCCACCTGCCTCTGTCTCCCATGTGCTAGAATTAAAGCCATACACCATTGAGCCTGGCTTTTTTTTTTTTTTTTGAGACAAGGTCTCCCTTTAGTCCCAGCTGGCCTAGAGCTTGATATGTAGACCTGGCTGGCCTTGAATTCTTAGTGATCCACCTGCTTCTGCCTCCCAAGCGCCAGGATTAAAGGCACACACCACCACCCCCGGATTTCATTTTAATATTTTCATTGAGTTATGTAACCACTGTCAAAAATTAATTTTTTAGCATCACCCCAAAAAGCAACCCTGTATCTGTTCCCTCCCAGTCCCTTCATTTTTCCTACTCCTAAGAAGCTAGACACCTATTTTCATATAAGTTTTGCCCATGTTATAACAATCTGGGTATTTCATTCCCTTTTTTTTTTTTTTTTTTTTTTTAGGCGGTCTCCCCATAGCCCCAGCTGGTCTAGAACTCATTGTGGATACCAAACTGACCTCTCTATCTCATAGAGATCCGCCTGCCTCTGCCCCTCCAGTGCTAGGATTAGGGTATATGCCACTGCACCTGACCTATTTTATTTCTTTTTTGTTAGTTTTATTTTGTTTTGAGATTTTTATTTTCTACGTTTGAGTGTTAGGCCTATATGTAAGTGCATCTGTGTCATGCAGTGCTTTTGGAAACCATAGGAGAGCATCAGATCCCCCTAGAACTGCAGTTACAGATGCTAGCTGCCATGTGGGATGTTGGGCATCAAACCCCAGTCCTCTAAGAGCTGCCAGTGCACTTAACCAAACCCCACTTCATTTCTTTTTAATGCTGATATTTTGCTATATAAGTAAATACCCCGATTTTAGTCATCTTTACATCTCAGTTGCTGGAGATTTGTGTTGTTTCTTTGTTTTTGCTGTCAAGAGTAATGTCATGACCATCTGTGTGCACATTTTGTATAAGCAAGTTTTTGCTTCTCTTGGTTGGCCTATAACTAGGAGTTTGGTTAATAGATAGTGTGGTGGTTCCACATTTTATCTCTGGAGAAATCAGACTGTTTTCCATAGTAGCCACACCATCTTCCATTCCTATCACCCTGATTTCCTTTCAATTCCAACAGAAATGGCAGACCAGTTTTAGTTTGCTACTTACAGGATGTAGCTGGTAAGACAACTTCTAGAGATCATTTGTTTGAAGTTTTCTGTGTTCATTAACTTAACAAAGCTATATCAAGGCATTGTTAGATCTAAAACATGAGTCTGCCAAACAGTCACCCTTCCTGGATGCATAAATAACCATCAAGCACTAGTTACTAATTCATGTCCTCTCCTCAGCCTCCCGAGCCCAGCAAGGAGAGGTGATGAGGTTGGTATGTCGTTTGGATCCCAAGACTAGCTTCCAGATGGCCACCGAGTGGCTAAAGTATCAACTGTCAACTTCCATTGATACTGGACCTGTGAACTGTAAGTTTTTTGGGTTTTGTTTTTTATTACTAAACATTAGCATTGTGTGAAATCTGTACACAGGAAATTAAACAGAGTTACCTGTCTGTAACAGAGCAGTGTGCTGATGCTGTTAAACAGCTTGCTTCAGGCTGGAGAAATGGTTCAGTGCTTGAGAGCACATACTGTTCTTCAGAGGACCCAATTCTCTGCAACCACATTAGGCAGCCACAACTACTTATAACTCCAGTACCTGGGGGATCTGACACCTCTGGAGCTTCCAGGGGCACCAGCCCTCAGACACACACACACACACCATCAAAGGGTGGATCCAGGTTTGATAGCACACTTTTAATCCCAGGACTCGGGAGGCAAAGGCAGGCCAATCTCTTTGAGTTCCAGACTACCCCGGTATACATAGTGAGTTCCAGGCCAGCTGGTGCTATAGGAAGACTCTGTCTCAAAAACACCAAAAAAAAAAAAAAAAGAAAAGAAAAAAAGGTCAAGTTATACCTCAGTAATGGTCATTTCTAAGTCACTTTTCATTTGACTTTGAGAGCACTAACATTCAGTTGCATTTAAAATCAACGCTGGGAGCCAGGCATGGTGGCACATAGTAGTAAATGGCAGCCTGTCTAGAGGATGTGATGCGCTGGGATGAAGATAGTAAATGGCAGCCTGTCTAGAGGATGTGATCTGCTGGGATGAAGATAGTAAATGGCAGCCTGTCTAGAGGATGTGATCTGCTGGGATGAAGATAGTAAATGGCAGCCTGTCTAGAGGATGTGATGCCCTGGGATGAAGATTGTAAATGGCAGCCTGTCTAGAGGCAAGAAAATTAGCTCATAGCCTTTTTGTCTTCCTAGCTGAGTGGTGAGCTTGGTGATATTTATGGATTTGGACCCTGGCTTATTTCTCTAGATAAAGTCCTGAGAATCGTTATGATGCTATTGGATGTGAAGCCATATCCAGTAACTTAATGTCATTTCATTATTGGAAGAATTCTTTTCTTTTTAAAATTTATTTTTATTTTCTCTGTGTGTGTACATGTTTTGTATTTTAAACTGGGATCTTTTTATGGATCCTAGGCTGGCCTGGAGCTTGCTTTGTAGCCCACATTGGCCTCAAACTCAATTGTCCTCATTCCTCAGCCCTGAGTGGTAGAATTCCTATGCCCATACATACCCTGTCCCAAGCCTCAGGGGATGCACCCAGGGCCTTCTAAATTCGAGGCAGGAACCTCTTCCACTGAGCTACATTCCTTAGAATTCCTTAGGTCTGAAATACCTTAATTTGACTCTCATGGAGTGAAAGTAAGGAGGAAAGAAAGGACTATTTCTCAGTGCCTGTGAGCCGTGCTTACATGCATATACTGAACTGACAGTGGTCATGGAGATGAACTCAAATGGCTCACCGCAACGACATGGAAGCAGGGTAGAAACCCTTCTTTGCCTTTGCACCTGGTCTTGTCTTTGCCAAAGTGTAGAGGTGTCAGGTCACATTGTTCCTTCAACTGAAACTACAGGTAGTCTTTGAGGTCCTGGTTGTGTCTGACTTCTGTAATCCAACCATGCTGATAAGTGCTTGCATGTGTGTTTCAAAAGCCTCTTCTACAGCTGGAACTGGAGAGGGAGGCTTCTGCTCCATCTTCTCATCTTCATTTGTGCAGTGGGAAGCCATGACATTTTTTTTGGAAAGTGTGATCAACCAGATGTTTCGAACACTAGAGAAAGAAGTAAGTAACATTCCTATGCTGGCTGCATAATGATTCTGACCTTTTGTAAACTGGTAGCAAACAGAGAAATCTTAGAAAAAGGGAGACTGAGATTCAGAGGGGTTAAATAGCATACACAGGTTTAAACACCTGGTAAGTGTTAGAACTGAGATCGAAACTCAGGACTATGACTCTATGCCCTGGACTACTTAGCATCCAATTAAAGGAATGGTAAGTTGAGCCTGGTAGTATACCTAAGCCCCATGTAGGTTAATTACTACAGATAGGACAATGACAGCTTTTAATTGGGTCATCTTGAAAGATACTTGTCCTAGCCGGGCGTGGTGGCACATGCCTTTAATGGATCTCTGTGAGTTCAAGGCCAGCCTGGTCTATAGAGTGAGTTCCAGGACAGCTGGGGCCACAGGGAGACCCTGAGTCAAAAAGACGAAAGGAAGGAAGGAAGGGAGGGAGGGAGGGAGGGAGGGATGGAGGGAGGGAAGGAAAGGAAGAAAAAAAAAAGAGAGAGAAAGAAAGAAAAGAAAGAAAGATACTTGTCCTGAAGTAGGGAAAGTGAACCCTGATATTCCTGTTGGTCGACAGTCTCCTCCCCTGAATAATAATAAATAGGCTGCTTTGCTATACTTCCTGTCACCTGTTAGCCCTATCTTAGAACATTACCTTAGCTGGAACTGTAATTAATTGGATAGCAACACACTATATTATCCATGTTAATTGGATTAAATTGCAGGTAGTTTTCAGGTAATGGCACCTTGGTGTATTCTGGATTAGTTTTGCAAATGATCTCTAAGTCCCTTTAAATGAGATGTGTTTTTTCTTGTGATGGGCATATTTAAGAAATTAGATCACAGGGCTGGAGAGATGGCCTAGCGGTTAAGAGCGCTGACTGCTCTTGCAGAGGACCCAGGTTCAATCCCCAGCACCCCCATGGCGGCTGAGAACCATCTTTATTTTAACTCCAGTTCCAGGGGAATCCGACACTCTCTTCTGACCTCTGCGGCATGACATGGGTGCACAAACCTACATGCAGACGATACACTTGTACACGTATGAAAATAAATAAAATTTTAAAAAATTTAAAAAAATTAGATCTCAAAATGACTAACATTGCCTGCTTTTATATATTCATTTGCTTTGGTTTGAAATGAAGGCATTCTGAACTTGGCTTAATGTAGCAAACCTTTCTTTTATTTTGCATGTTTTTCTTCAAGTTGGGTCTTTTCCTGGTTAGATTATACTTATGTGAGGCACAGTAAGAAACTCCCTTGTCAAGTCAAGTACAATAGTCCTACTGTTTGTTTCTTTTTCTGTAATTTAAGTTAGACACCTCCGGTGGCTGTATATAAACAGGGATTTGATACTGCTTGAACATAAGGAATACAATGATCAGAGTTTGTCAATATTTGTCTTTAAGCACACAGAAAGATTAGCAGTATTAGATGGAAAGAAGGTGCTTGGTAGTTGTAGGCTAAATTTTATGATGGGCTTTTTATTTCCACATTGTATTACTGGTGATTGAACCAGGGGTCTTGTGCATGCCAGACAAACACTACCACCACTGAGCTACAGTCTTAGCTCTGAATTACTGTTTCTAATAAGAGAGGTATTTGACAGATAGTTGTGATGATCCTGTTCTCTTTATGAAGCTGTATGTTGTGTATCTCTAGGAGTGTGCAAATGTTCTCCTCACAACTTTTTCCTAGTCTAGTGTTTTGTAGACTGCTCATTTTCTACCTTCAGCATAAATCACAGTAGCTCAGCTTCTATTTTCTAATTTATTCCAATGAAAGAATTTTTGATTAAGAGACTGAGTAAAAGGTGAAGCCCACAGTACTTTAAAGCAGTGCAGTGCTTGCCTTAAACATGGCTTGTTGAAATAAAACAGCCCAGAAGGTAGGAAAAAGAGGTTCATTTTGAAATACTCATGTTTTGACTCAACAGTTGCAGACATCATCAAGTACTGATCTTTGTTTATTTGGGGCAGGGTCTCACCATGTAGTTAGGCTAGCCTGGCATTGGCAATGTATATGAGGCTGGCTTTGAACTTAGATAATCCTGCTTCTGCATTCTGAGTCCTGGAATGCAGGCATACACCACCATATCCAGTTAAGGGTTTTGTGTGTGTTCGTGTGTGCATGTGAAGATGTATATTAGCATTGTTTACAATAGTGGAAAATTGGAAACATTCCATTTTTACTGAAGAGAAATACTATATTTCTGTTGTGATCCCTTATAGTATTATTTATGGAATCGTTTAGTAAAATGGGACAGTGGTTTGAATTTTAAGGATTGGAAAGTGGTATATGAACTGGGCCTGGTGGTACTGGTTTATAATCCCAGCTACTTGGGAAGAGGGTAAGTCGGAATGATTGCTATTGTGTTCAAGGTTGACTTGGGCTACAGAATGAGTTCAACACCAGCTTAGGCAACTCAGTGAAATTGTCTCAACATAAAAAGTGAAAAAAGGCAGGGCTGGAGAGATGGCTCAGTGGTTAAGAGCACTGACTGCTCTTGAGAATCCGGGTTTGATTCCCAGCACCCACATGTTGGGTAACATCCCTCTGTAACTCTAGTTCCAGGAGATCCAATGTCCTCTTCTGACTTCCATGGGCATCCCATGACATGGGTGTACCTACCTATATGCAGGCAATACACTTGTACACATAAGATAAAAACATAATTTAAAAAAATGTGAGCTGGGCATGGTGGCACACGCCTTTAATCCTAGCACTTGGGAGGCAGAGGCAAACGGATCTTTGTGAGTTCAAGGCCAGCCTGGTCTACAGAGTGAGTTCCAGGACAGCTGGGGCTACAGGGAGACCCTGTCTCAAAAAGATTAAAAAAAAAAAAAAAAAAAGAAAAAGCTGAGGGATAAAGGTCTTATAGCTCAGTAGTTACAGCACTTGCCTAGCATGCACACGGCTCTGGGTTCAGTCCCCAGCAACACAAATACGCGAGTGCACGCACGCGCGCGCGCGCGCACACACACACACACACACACACACACACGCACTGCACACAGTTTATAAAGTCACGTATGGTAACCACATTATGTATTTATAAACTAGAATCTAAGGAAACTGCAGCAAAAATGATTGTCCTCAAGCTGTAGCAGTTGTGCCTACTTCTTTTTCATCTCTGGTTTTTTGTAGGAAGTTCCTGTTAATGATGGAATTGAGCTGTTGAAGATGGTTCTGAACTTTGAGATGAAGGATCCCCTCATCCTGTCCTGTGTCCTCACTAATATCTCAGCTCTCTTTCCTTTTGTTACTTACAAGCCTGAGTACCTGCCCCAGGTCTTCTCTAAGGTATGAAGCCCATCTTCACTTCACACTTTATTTTAATACATTTCTAAGTTAAGTTTTGAAGGTATATAATGTAAACTACTCAGACAATGGTCATATATATTCATTTATTAATTGTTACTCAGTACTTAGGGTGGATCAGGAACTGTGCTAGTACCTTACCCTTTAGGAGCATTATGGGAAGAAAGTCACATGAATAGATGTTGTACTTACCTGTACAGTATTATAATGAATAAACTGGAATATCAGAAAACAAAAACCTAAGGGAGTATATCAGAGTGTGCTGTTGAATTGGGAGATTTTTTTTAATATTTTATTAATTTTTAACCTCTTTGTATATGAGTGTACTGCCTGCACATGTGTAAGTGCACCCATGTCATTCAATGCCTGAAGATGTCAGAAGGTGTTGGATTCCCCTGAAACTGGAGTTACAGACAGTTGTTAGCTGCCATGTGGGTGGTGGGAATTGAATCCGGGTCCTCTGCAAGAACACAAGTTTCCAGGTTATTGATTCTGTAGGTGGTAAGAGCCAGCCCCGAATAAGAATGGAGTGAGTGAGGTGGAGGAGAACAGAAGTAAGAAAGAGCAGTTTTGGATTCCTTGTCTGAAGTCTATGTAGAACATCAAAATGAAACTAGCTCTCAGGAAATTGGCTCTTGGAGTTGGAACTGATGAGGTAAAATTTAAGGCATTATCATAAAAGTCTCAAAACAAGAAGTTTAGTCATAGGAGTCAGAATCTTTATGTAGACCTTGGAGATATGTAGCTGTAGCAGGGAACCTGGTATCTCTCTTCGTGGGGGAGGAGCACAGAAGAAGAAATCCCCACCAACCCCTTAAAAGAAGACACAGTGGAGGCTGGAGAGATGGCCTAGCGGTTAAGAGCGCGGACTGCTCTTACAGAGGACCCGGGTTCGATCCCCAGCACCCACATGGCGGCTGAGAACTGTCTGTAACTCCAATTCCAGGAGAACTCCAGTTCCAGGGGAATCTGACACCCTCTTCTGACCTCCGTGGCATTGCCCGACACGGGTGCACAAACCTACATGCAAATAGTACATTCATACAAATAAATAAGGGGCTGGAGAGATGGCCTAGCAGTTAAGAGCGCCGACCGCTCTTGCAGAGGACCCTGGTTCGATCCCCAGCACCCACATGGCGGCCGAAAACCATCTGAAACTCCAATTCCAGGAGAACTCCAGTTCCAGGGGAATCCGAGACCCTCTTCTGACCTCCGCGGCATTGCACGACACGGGTGCACAGACCTGCATATGCAGACAGTACATTCATACACATACGGAAATAAATAAAATTAAATAAAAAAAATTAAAAAAATTAAATAAAATAAATAAAATTAAAAAAAAAAAAAAGACCAGTGAGGAAATAAAGAAAATACTGTCAGAGCCATCAGCATTTCAGAAAAGTAGACAGACTCCCTGCAACTGAAGTTCTCCAAGACTTGGAGATGGTCTCCTGTTTTTGTTTTGTTTAATTTTATGTGTGCGAGCATTTTGCCTGCATGTGTGTGAGTGCACCACATATGTGCATTGCCTGCAGAGACCAGAAGAAGCTGTCAGATCCCCTGGAACAGGGGAGTTAAAGATGGTTGTTAGCCACTACATGGGTGCTCAGAATCAAACCCAGGTCATCTGCAAAACAACCAAGTGCTCTTAACCGTTGCACTATTTCTCCAGCCGCCCCCCTCCCCAATGGATTTAAAAATATATTTTATATGTATGAGTGTATTGCCTGCATGTGTGTAAGTGTGCCCATGTTTACACAGTGCCCACAGAGGTCAGAAGAGAGCAGTGGATCCCCTAAAACTGGAGTTATATAGTTGGTTCTTAGCTGCCATGTGGTTGCTGGGAACCGAACCTCGATCCTCTGTAAGAACAGCCAGTGCTTTTAACCACTGAGCCATTTCTCCAGCTGCATCTCCCCTTCCTGGGTTTCTTAATTAGCCCCTCATCCTAGGATAATCATGGATGCTCTGGAAAGCAACCCCACTGCTTTAGGGGAAGGTGCAGCTGGCACCTCTCCTTGATTTAAAATAGGGAAGAGAGGTGTCCTCATCCGAGCTGTCTAGATGATGGCATAAACTGACTGTCTGAGAACCATGACTACCTACTCTGATGGCAAAATTGGGATTCTCAAGCCTCTTAGAGAGAGAGAGCTGAGACAGTACAGTGGGCTCCTGAACTTTTGTGATACCAGTGAGACACTCCCCTGCCACTGCCATCAGATCATTGCCAAGAGTAGTACACCATGGGGTTTTTGTAGAAACTCGTACTAACTGCCATCTAGTAGCACAGGAGTGACCCCCCCCCTTTTTTTTTCTCCTCCCCTCAGCTATTTTCATCTGTTACTTTTGAAACTGTTGAAGAAAGTAAGGTAAGATCTTTATTTTTTTCTTTTCTTTTTTTGAGGCAGGGTTTTACTATGTATCCCAGGCTGGCCTTAAACTCCCAGTCTTCCTGCTTCAGCCTTCCACTAAACACTAGGATAACAGGTATGTGCTGCAGTGCCCAGCTGAGACCATTAATTAAACTAGCTGATTCTTAAATGCTGAAGTATGAGTACCTCATGCTTTGTCTTGACTGTCGTGTATATGGAAGGGGTTAGTCAAGTAGATAGGTGTTTTGCTCTATAGACAGTCTACATGTCACTCCATTAAACTCTTTAAAACTATAAAAATGTGTCTGATCTGAGACAGTCACATGGTTGAATTATATCACACATGGATCTGAATTTGCTAAATGTCTCCTAGGCCCCCAGAACCCGGGCAGTGAGGAATGTGAGGAGGCATGCCTGTTCCTCCATCATCAAGATGTGTAGAGACTACCCTGAGCTCGTCCTGGTAAGTGCTGGACTCTGATTGAATTGCCACTGAGTCCTATGTGAATCTCCAGCTCTTAACTCACGTAAAGGAGAAATTAGGAATGGTAGCTTGTACAGACAAGCATTCTTTTTTTTTTTTTTTTAATTTTACTTATTTCTGTATGTGTATGAATGTACTGCCTGCATGCAAGTCTGTGCACCCGTGTTGTGCAATGCCGTGGAGGTCAGAAGAGGGTGTCGGATTCCCCTGGAACTGGAGTTTTCCTGGAATTGGAGTTCCAGACGGTTCTCGGCCGCCATGTGGATGCTGGGGATTGAACCCGGGTCCTCTGCAAGAGCGGTCGGCGCTCCCAACCGCTAGGCCATCTCTCCAGCCCCCCCCCCTTTTTTTTT
>VZQC01011063.1:79547-139448 GCA_009823505.1 Rhizomys pruinosus | reverse complement strand
TTTATTTTATTATTTTTTTTTTGTCTTTTCGAGACAGGGTCTCTCTGTAGCTCCAGCTGTCCTTGAACTCACTCTGTAGACCAGGCTGGCCTTGAACTCACAAAGATCCGCCTGCCTCTGCCTCCTGAGTGCTAGGATTAAAGGCGTACGCCACCACACCCGCATACATAATTCTTAAAGAAAGAAATTCTCGTGCTCGCTTCGGCAGCACATATATTAAAATTGGAATGATACAGAGAAGATTAGCATGGCCCCTGCACAAGGATGACACACAAATTCATGAAGCATTAAAAAAAAAGAAAAAAAATTCTCAAACCTCTTTTTTTTTTTGGTCTTTTTGAGACAGGGTCTCCTTTTAGTCCCAACTGGCCTGGAACTCACTCTGTAGACCAAGCTGGCCTGGAACTCAAGAGATCCTTTTGCCTCTGCCTCCCAAGTGCTAGGATTAAGGATGAGCACCATAACACCTGGCCAAAATTTGGTTCTTGAGACAGGGTCTCGTGTATCTCAAGCTGACCTTGAGCTCACCGTCTAGCTAAGGATGACCTTGAACTACTCCCTGCCTCCACCTCCCATCTATAGACGTGTGCTAACCTCATCCAGTTTATCAGCCTGTTAGCTCTTATGGAAGAAATTTTCCTGCCTTAAAGTCATAACATAAGAGCTGGAGGAATGGCTCAATGGTTAAGGAATGCTCACTGTTTTTCCTAGGGCCAGGTTGGATGGCTCACAACCTACATGTAACTTCAGTTTCAAGGGATCTGCTGTCCTCTGAGAACAGCTGTATACTATGTGCCTATACCCACACATGGTCTAAAATAAGTAAATCTTTTTTGTGTGTATGTGCGTGGTCTTTTTGAGACAGGGTCTTCCTGTAGTCCCAGCTGTCCTGGAACTCACTATGTATACTAGGCTGGCTTTAAACTCAGAGATCCACCTGCTTCTGCCTCCCAACTGCTGGGATTAAAGGGGTGCTCGACCATGCCCCCATAAGTAAATCTTTTTATTTACTTATTTATTTTTTGTAAGTCTTTTAAAAAAATAAATCATGTTATAACTTCTCTTTGACCTTCTTCCTCAGAGTGCTATCAGATGTTGACGCCTTCATTTCCTATGTGGGTGCAGATCTGAAAGCCTGTGACCCAGCTGTGGAGGATCCATGTGGCTTGAACCGTGCCCGAGTAAGACTCTCCTGGGAATGGGCAGCTGCCCTGGCCATGGGCAGGAAGGAGTTAGGGTGTTGCCATTTGTCAGGTTTCTCATGGCTTTGTTTTGTCTGTACCGGTGAGGGACCTGGGATGTCTCTCCTGCTCTAAGCTTCTCATTTCTTTTCTTCTTTAGTCTTGAATTCTTGAGTTAGTCCCCACAACAGAGCAGATGGTCTTTTCTATGAAGTCATTATTTTGGCTTTAAGGATCCCTAAGTAGCTGGGGAGACTGAAGGTGTAATGAGGAAGTAGGTCAGAACTTGGTCGCAGAGTGAGTCCTCCCTGCATAGCAAGTCCTAATCATGGCCAAACTCGCAAGCCTGAGGCTTTCCAGTGCTTCGCTACTCAAATATGTCATTGTGGCAAAAGTCACACAATTAACCTGGCATGTATTAGTATGGTTCTGAAATGACCACGGTGGGGACTGGGGATTAAGGTACCAGCTGCCAAACTTCAGGCTGGAAGCCAAAAGGTAAAATGATGGCAGTTTAAACATTTAGTGTTAGAACTTGTTCAAGCCATCTTCTAATCAGGATACTGTGGGAGGTTTACTAACCCCTGGAAAGACACCCTAATGAAAATGAAGTTTCCGTGCCGGGCTTGGTGGTGCACACCTTTAATCCTAGCACTTGGGAGGCAGAGAGGCAGGCGGATCTTTGTGAGTTCAAGGCCAGCCTGGTCTACAGAGTGAGTTCGAAGACAGCTGGGGCTACAGGGAGACCCTGTCTCGAAAAGACCAAAAAAAAAAAAAAAAAAGAAAATGAAGTTTCCAGAGCCTGCCACTGGTCCTGAAAATGTCAGTGAAAAGACTCCTCTTGGATCTGACCATAAAGAAAGAGACAGGGATCTCTCGGGGTGGGAGAAACAGGTTTCTTTCCTTCTATCTGACCTCTATCACTTTTGCTATATAGAACCATGCTCTGTATTTTTATGTTTATGTTTTGTTCCCCTTTTTCTGTAGATGAGCTTTTGTGTGTTCAGCATTCTGGGTGTTATGAAACGAACTTCCTGGCCTTCGGACCTAGAAGACGCCAAAGCTGGGGGATTTGTGGTGGGTTATACTCCCAGTGGGAATCCGATCTTCCGTAACCCATGCACAGAGCAGATTCTGAAACTTCTAGACAATTTGCTTTCCCTTGTAAGGTAAGGCAGAGTGGTTCTTATTTGCTTTCTTTCTTTCTTTCTTTCTTTCTTTCATGGTTTTTTGGTTTTGTTTGGTTTTGTTTTTGTTTTTTGGGGGGGGGGTTGTTTTGTTTTGTTTTTCCTTTCTTTTTGAGACAGGGTCTCCCTGCAGCCCCAGTTGCCCTGTAACTCTCTATGTAGACCAGGCTGGCCTTGAACTTCTAGAGATCCACCTGCCTCTGCTTCCTGAGTGCTGGGTTAAAGACATGCGCCAACCATACCAGGCTGACCTTGAACTCAGAGCTCCGCCTGTCTTTGCCTCCCAAGTGCTGGGATTAAAGCTTGTGCCACCATGCCCACCTTAATTCTTTTTAACTTTCAATTTTTATTTGCTTATTTTTAAACTTAAGGATCTCAGAAGTTTAATATTTGTCTTATCATACTAGTGGATTGAAGAATTGGGTCTTGATTCTATCAGGAGGGTTACTCTGTGTTGTAGTCTTTTTTTTTTTTAATTTTTTGTTTATTCTATTTTTTATGTGTATGAATGTACTGTCTGCATGTAGGTTTGTACACCCATGTCATGCAATGCCGCAGAGGTCAGAAGGTGGTCTCAGATTCCCCTGGAACTGGAGTTCTCCTGGAATTGGAGTTACAGACGGTTCTCAGCCGCCATGTGGGTGCTGGGGATCGAACCTGGGTCCTCTGCAAGAGCAGTTGGTGTTTTTAACCTCTAGGCTATCTCTCCAGCCCCCTGTAGTCTTTCTGTATGGGTGGGTGAGAGTAATCCCAAAATGGCTTTTTCCAGTTTGAGTTTCCTCTGTCATATATAGATAGCATTTAATATTATATTTTTTTAAAAATTTAATATTTTTTAAATTTATTTATTTTCATATGTGTATGAATGTACTGTCTGCATGTAGGTTTGTGCACCTGTGTCGTGCAATGCCACGGAGGTCAGAAGAGGGTGTCGGATTCCCCTGGAACTGGAGTTAAAGACGGTTCTCAGCCGCCTTGTGGGTGCTGGAGATTGAACCCAGGTCCTCTGCAAGAGCAATCCGCACTCTTAACCACTAGGCCATCTCTCCAGCCCCTATTTTTTAAACTTTATGTGTATGAGTGTATTGTCTACATGTGTGTAAGTGTACCCATGTTGTGCAATGTCCACAGTCAGAAGTTGTTGGATCCCCTGGAACTGGAGTTGTTAGCTGCCATGTAGGTGGTAGGAATCAAACCCAGGTCCTCTGCAAGAACACCTGGTGCTCTCTTAATTGCTGAGCCATCCCTCCAGCGCCCCCCCCCCTTTTTTGTGTGTTGTTTTTGTTTGGTCTTTTCAAGATAGGGTCTCCCTGTAGCCCCAGATGTCCTGGAATTTACTATGTAGACCAGGCTGGCTTTGAACTCAAAGAGCTCTGCCTATCTCTGCCTCCCAAGTGCTAGGATCAAAAGCTTGCACCACCATCACCAACTTAATTCTTTTTAATTTTCAATTTTTATTTTATGTATATGAGTGTTATTCCTGCATGTGTAAAAGTGCACTTGTATTTGTGCAGTGCCTGGGGAGGTCAGAAAAGGGATTGGATCCCCTGAACTGGAGATGTAGATGATTGTTAGCCACTAGGATTTGAACCCAGGTCCTCTGCAAGAGCTGTGCTCTTAACTGCTGGGCTATCTCTCCAGCCCCTGTTTAGTATTAATTTTTATGAATTAAAGAGTGGCTCATTGGGAGCAGGACAGTTACTTTCTGTAGTAGAGTTTCTCCAAATAGTATTCAAATGAGCCAAACATCTAGGGGCTGAACATGCCAGAGGATAAGGGGACACCTCTTTCACCTTAGTTTGCTAGGCTTTTCCTGTGATATCAGTAGTGTCACACGAGCCCATGTTTGAAAGGCCAAATCAGGGCCTCACTCTGGACTCCACATTTTAACAAGATTTCTGAGAGTTTCATGGACACAATAAGTGGTCAGAATCACTGTTCAAGACAGTTGGCCAGTATGGACTGACTAGTTGGTTGTGAGACGTATGGTTTAGGGTTCAGTAATGCGCTCTAAAGAGAAGTATGGGATTTATGGGGTTTTTTTTTTTAATATTTTTTATTTTCATATGTGTATGAACATACTATCTGCATGTAGGTTTGTGCACCCGTGTCGTGCAGTGCTGTGGAGGTCAGAAGAGGATGTCGGATTCCCCTGGAACTGGAGTTAAAGACAGTTTTCAGCCTCCATGTGGGTGCTGGGGATCGAACCTGGGTCCTCTGCAAGAGCAGTCAGCGCTCCTAACCACTAGGCCATCTCTCCAGCCCAGGTTTTATGTTTTTGAGTTTTATCAAAATGAAATTTTTTGGTGTCTGGCTTCTTTTGCTCAGTATTATGTGTCTGAGAGCTATCCACATTACTGCACATAAAGGTCTGCTGATTCTTATTGCCTAGATGCTATTCCATTTTTGGATGTGCTATGTCTTACTCAGCCCTAAAGGGCTATAAGACAGTGTTTTAATAATTAATAGTTGCTGTTAAGGTCTTGCAAATGTCTTGGTAAGATATATTCATAATTTCTTTAGCTATACATAGAGGAATGGAATTCCTGAATTATAAGGTATGTATGTTTTCAGTTTTCATAGTGATAGCTGGCTTTCAAAAGTCTGGTGCTGGGCTGGAGAGATGACTCAGTGGTTAAGAACACTTACTGCTCTTCAATGGGACCTCAGTTTTTGTTCCCAGCACCCCATATGGCAACTGTACCCATCCTTAACTCCAGTTCCAGAGGATCCAACACATTCTTCCCTTGACATTGAATGCACATGGTACACTTACATAGAAGCAAGACACTCATAAAATTTTTAAAAAAACAGCTGGATATAGTGCAACATACTTTGTGTATGAGTGTAGTATCTGCATGTAGGTTGGTGCACCTGTGTCATGCAATGCCGCGGAGGTCAGAAGAGGGTGTTAGATTCCCCTGGAACTGGAGTTAAAGACCGTTCTCAGCTGCCACGTGGGTGCTGAGAATCGAACTGGGGTCCTCTGCAAGAGCAGCTGGCGCTCTTAACCACTGAGCCATCTCTCCAGCCCCAGTGCAACATACTTTTAATTCCAACACTAGGGAGGCAGAGATAAGTCTCAGGATTTGAGACAAGCCTGGTCTGCGTGGCAGCTAACAACTATAATTACAGTTCCAGGGGATCTGACATACTCTTCCAACATCCACAGGCATTGCATGACACAGTGCACTTAGCACTTACATATGTGCAGGCAATACACTCCTACACATTTTTAAGAAATTAAAAAATAGGGACTCAGTGGTTAAGAACACTGGTTGCTCTTGAGGAAGACCTGGGTTTGAATCCCAGCACCCACATAGCAGCTAACATCTGTAACTCCAGTTCCAGGGAATCCAGTGCCCTCTTCTGTCTTTCTATGGACACTGCATGACATGCATATACTAACATACTTGCAAGCATAACATTCATACACATAAAAATAAATATTTAGGGAAAAAAATGTAAAAATAAAGTTTATAAAAAAAAACAAATAATAAGCCGGGTGTGATGGCACACCCCTTTAATCCCAGCACTCTGAGGCAGAGGCAGGTGGATGTCTTTGAGTTCAAGACCAGCCTGGTCTACATAGAAAGCTCCAGGCCAACTGGGACTAGAGAGAGACCCTGTGTCAAAAAGACAGTAAGCTGGGCATGGTGGCGCACACCTTTAATCCTAGCACTTGGGAGGCAGAGGCAAGCGGATCTTTGTGAGTTCAAGGCCAGCCTGGTCTACACAGTGAGTTCCAGGACAGCTGGGGCTACAGGGAGACCCTGTCTTGAAAAGACAAAAAAAAAAACAACACATGCAGGTGGAGGGGGGCAGAGGGAGGAGCGGGGCGGGGCATAGGGGAGGAAACGTGCTTTCAGCAACAGGTCTGGCTGGGCTTGTCCTTGCAAAAATTTGTTTCCGGCAAAAGGGGGGATTAGGTTGCTGGGATGGAGGTGGGGAGGAGGGACTCACAGTGGGTTAGAAAAGTAAGAACGGTACGAACACTGGGTGAAGAAACACGTACGGGCGGAAGATACATTTTAAGGTAGAGTTTGTGGATTTTCAAGATATAACGAATTTCAATTGGTCTGGGCTGAAGAGAGAAGAAGTGGTTAGTCTAAGAACACTGGACGCTCTCAATTGGGACCTCAGTTTTTGTTTCCAGCACCCCATATGGCAATGTACCCATCCTGTAATCCAGTTCCCGCTTCCGAAGTTCAGGGATCCAAACATCATTCTGACCTTGGCAATGCATAGACACAGGTACACCACACAAGCAAAAAAAAAATTTTTTTAAAAAAACAGCTGGATATAGTGCAACATACTTTGTGTATGAGTTGTAGTATGTATATGCATGTAGGTTGTGTGCACCTGTGTCAATGCAATGCCCGCGGAGGTCAGAAGAGGGTGTAGATTCCCCCTGGAACTGGAGTTAAATACGTTCTCGCTGCCACGTGGGTGCTGAGAATCGAACTGGGGTCCTCTGCAAGAGCAGCTGCGCTCTTACATGCAGCCCTTTCCAGCCCCAGTTGCAACCATACTTTTAATTCCCACACTAGGGAGGCAGAGATAAGTCTCAGGATTTGAGACAAGCCTGGTCTGCGTGGCAGCTAACAACTATAATTACAGTTCCAGGGGATCTGAACATCTCTTCCAACATCCACAGGCATTGCATGACACAGTGCACTTAGCACTTACATATGTGCAGGCCAATACCACTCCTACACCTTTTAAGAATTAAAAAATAGGGACTAGTGGTTAGAACACTGGTTGCTCTTGAGGAAGACCTGGGTTTGAATCCCGCACCCACATAGCAGCAAACATCTGTACACTCCAGTTCCAGGGAATCCAGTGGCCCTTCTTCGTGCTTCTATGGCACACGCAATGACATGCATATACTAACATACTTGCAAGCATAACATCATACACATAAAAAAAATATTTAGGGAAAAAAATGTAAAATAACGTTTATTTATAAAAAAAACAAAAATAATAAGCCGGGTGTGATGGCACACCCTTTTAATCCCAGCACTCTGAGGCAGAGGCAGGTGGTGTCTTGAGTTCAAGACCAGCCTGGTCTACATAGAAGCGTCCAGGCAACTGGGAAACTAGAGAGAGACCTGTGTCAAAAGACAGTAAGCTGGGCATGGTGGCGCACACCTTTAATCCCTAGCACTTGGGAGGCAGAGGCAGCGGATTCTTGTGAGTTCAAGGCCAGCCTGGTCTACACAGTGAGTTTCAGGACAGCTGGGGCTACAGGGGAGACCCTGTCTTGAAAGACAAAAAAAAAAAAAAAAAAAAAAAAAAAAAAAAAAAGAAAAAAAAAAAAAAAAAAAAAAGATAAAATAATAATAATAATAATAATACCCAAGCCAGGGTGTGTTAATACACACCTTTAATCCCAGCACTAAAGAGGCTGACAGAGGCAGATCTCTTGAGATTGGGGCCAGCTGTGTGGCCATAGGGAGAAGATCTGGTCTCGAAAAAAGGGGGGTGGTTAAGAGTACTGATTTCTCTTGCAGAGGACCCGGGTTTGATTCCCAGCACCCACATGGCGGCTAAGAGCTGTTTTTAGTGCCAGGCATGTGGTGCATGCCTTTAATCCCAGCACTCAGTAGGCAGAGGCAGGGGGATCTCTGTGAGTTTAAGGCCAGCCTGGTCTACAGAGTGAGCTCCAAGCCAGCTGGGACTAAAAGATGCCCCTACTCAAAAAAATACAATAAATAAACAAACAAACAAATAAATAAATGTCAGAATGGTTCGTTTGCTCACTGTCAAGTTTAAGTTAATCTTCAACTAATGTTATTAGATTACCGTATATTATTGACGTCTTGCCAAACAACACAGAAAATTTTTCCAGGAAGAAAAAAATAGCAAATTTTAAAATTTGGGGGTCAGGGGTAACTTGCTATATAGTCAAGCTGGCCTCAGATTTACAATTCTTCCTCAGTTTTGCATTACTTTTCTTGGGGAGACGTGAACAAATTGATAGGGTACTAATTGCAGACCAAAGAAATTATTCCACCCTATTCTGGCTTGGTGAGCCATGGAGTTTATTAGAGTTATTTATGGGAGCATGGATGATGCAGAGGCAGCTGCATCACTAAAAGAAGCTTTCAAGGGAGTCTCCTCTCCCTTGGGAATTGTTTACAGTTTATAGTAACCTTGCAGAGGGCCTAATTAATGACTTTATGAATGTACTGTCTGCATGTAGGTTTGTGCACCTGTGTCTTGCGTGCAGTGCCGCAGAGGTCAGAAGAGGGCGTCGGGTTTCCCCTGGAACTGGAGTTCTCCTGGATGGAATTGGAGTTTCAGACGGTTCTCAGCCACATGTGGGTGCCAGGGATCGAACCCGGGTCCTCTGCAAGAGTGGTTGGCACTCTTAACCGCTAGGCCATCTCTCCAGCCCCCATTAATGACTCTTGTTGCTGTTTTGCTTTGTGTTGTTTTTTGAAATAAGGTCTTCTGTATCCCATTTGGCCTAGAACTTGCTTAAGTAGACTAGGCTGGCTGAGATCTCATGGAGGTCCACCTGTCTCTGCCTCCGGGGTGCTGAAGTCAAGGCCTATACCACCAAGCCCAGCCCTGGTGAGGCTTCTAAACTTCATGAGGTTCCCGTAGTGTATGAGCCTTCCCCCTCCCTCCACAAGGGAAGGTTTCAATCCAGGGGGAACAGCTGTCCACCACTCAGCCTTTTTTTAAGACACAAAAATAAACCATGAAGGTTTAAACATGGTTAAGCCTGGATGTGGTGGTGGACACCTATAATCCCAGCACTCCAGAGGCTGAGGCAGGAGAATTCTTGCGGGTTAAAGGCAAGCCTGAGCTAAATAAAGAGACTTTGTCTCATGAACACACATACAAAAACAAAGCTAGCTGGGGATATAGCTCAGTGGTAGTGTTTCCCACATGTAGCCCTAAGTTTAATACCAGAGTACCAGGCTGGTGAGGTGCTTCAGCAGGAAAGACATATTGCCAGTAAGACTTGACATTGACAGTGTGAGTTCAGTCCCTGGAACCCATGTAGTAAAGGAGAGAACTGGTTCCCAGAACTTTCCATCTGATTGTTGCATGTGTGCACATAATGGTAAGTCCCTCAAAGATAAAAGATGACAGATAGATCCTGCCTATAATTACAGCAGTGGGGCGGGGGCAGAGGAAGGAGGGGCATCACATGTTTGAGGCTAGTCTGCTCTACATTTTGAGTTCAAGGCCACATAGGGCGGTACATTGAGACCCTGTCCCAATGAATCAATAAGAATCAAGTGTGCTAAAAAAAAAAAAAGTGGGCTGGAGAGATGGCCTAGCAGTTAAGAGCGCCGACCGCTCTTGCAGAGGACCCGGGTTCGATCCCCAGCACCCACATGGCGGCCGAGAACCGTCTGAAACTCCAATTCCAGGAGAACTCCAGTTCCAGGGGAATCCGAGACCCTCTTCTGACCTCCGCGACATTGCACAACACGGGTACACAAAACTTTGCAGCTGCAGGACAGTACCATTCATACACATACATAATAAATAAAAAAATTAATTAAAAAAAAAAAAGCCAGGTGTGGTGGTGCACGCTTTAATCCTAGCACTAGGGAGCAGAGGCAGGCGGATCTTGTGGTTTCAAGCCCAACCTGGTCTAAAAGAAGTTCAGGAAAGCTGGGGCTAAAAAGGAGACCCTGTCTCAAAAACGACCAAAAAAAAAAAAAAAAAAAAAGAATCAAGTGTGCTAACTCAGCTGTAATACCAATACTTTTTTAAAAATTTTTTAATTTATTTTCGTATGTGTATGAATGTACTGTCTGCATGCAGGTTTGTGCACCTGTGTTGTGCAGTACCTCAGAGGTCAGAAGAGGGCATTGGATTCCCCTGGAACCCTGGAACTGGAGTTACAAACAGTTCTCAGCCGCCATGTGGGTGCTGGGGATCGAAACCGGGTCCTCTGCAAGAGCAGTCAGCGTTCTTAATTGCTAGGCCATCTGTCCAGCCCCAATACCAGTACTTTTAAGAGGCAGGACTATTGCTGTTGAGTTTGAAGCTAGTCTAAGCTACATTGTTTCAAGGCTACAACGTGAGACATCTCAAAAAAACAAAAATAGAGCCAAGTGAGTCAAGACACCCACCAGGAAGCCTGACAACCTAAGTTCCGTCTCCATGACTCAGATGGTAGATCGAGAGAGCTAGAGTCCCAGAAGTTGTCTTCTGACCTCCGCACATAGGGGACACGCACAGACACACCACACTCATTAAAAAGCTAAAAGGAGAGGCTGGAGAGATGGCTCAGTGTCTTTAGAGCACTGGCTACTCTTGCAGAAGATCTCGGTTCAAATCACAGCACCCACAAGGTGGTTAACAAAATGAATATTTTTTTAGGAAGCCCATTGTGGGGCTGGAGAGATAGCCTAGCGGTTAAGAGCACTGACTGCTCTTGCGGAGGACCCGGGTTCGATCCCCAGCACCCACATGGCGGCTAAGAACAGTCTTTAACTCCAATTCCAGGAGAACTCCAGTTCCAGGGGAATCCAAGACCCTCTTCTGACCTCTGGGGCATTGCACAACATCAGTGCACAAACCTACATGCAGACAGTACATTCATACACATACAAAAATAAAATAAAAAAAGCCCATTGTAAGTATGTTGGTACACACTGTAATCCCAGTACTTTATGGATAGAACAAGAAATAGCAAGAGCTCAACACCATTTTCTACTATATAGGTATTTCCAGGCCAGCTTACATTACATAAGATCCTGTCTCAAACTATCCAAAAGTCACTGGAGGTTTTTTGGTTGTTTCAACATTTATTTATTGTGTCTGTGTCTTTGTGTCTGTGTCTGTGTGGTGTGTGAGCCATCTCACCATTTGCCAAAATGTTTTCTTCATATCCTTATTCTGAAAGCAGATTTGGCCTAGCTCATTTTTACTTTTTTTACTGTGGTGTGGGTGTGTGTGTGTGTGTGTGTGTGTGTGTGTGTGTGTTTTGGCCTTGCTCATTTTTACTTTTTTTACTGTGTGTGTGTGTGTTTGAGGCAGGGTCATGTGTGTCTGTGTGGTTTGTTTTTTTTTTTTTTTTTTTGAGACAGAGTCTCCCTGTAGCCCCAGATGTCCTGGAGCTCACTATGTAGACCAGGCTGGCCTTGAATTCCCAGAGATCCGCCTGCCTCTTTCTCCCAAGTGTTGGGATTAAAGGCATGCACCACCATATCTGGCACTATTTTTACTTTTTAAACTTTTCTTTAAAAGATTGTGGTCCTGAACACCTTTAATCCTAGCACTTAGGAGGCAGGAGCAAGTGAGGCTCTGTGAGAGTAAGGCCAGCCTGATTTCTAGACCATCCAGGTCTACATAGGGAGACACTATCTTTAGAAGAAAAATAAGTCAGGGGCTGGAGAGATGGCCTAGCGGTTAAGAGCACCGACTGCTCTTGCAGAGGACCGGGGTTCGATCCCCAGCACCCACATGGTGGCTGAGAACAGTCTGTAACTCCAATTCCAGGAGAACTCCAGTTCCAGGGGAATTGGACGACCTCTTCTGACCTCCGCGGCATTGCACGACACGGGTGCACAAACCTACACGCAGACAATACATTCATACACATAAATAAATAAATAAAAAATAAAATGAAAAAGAAGAAAAATAAGTCAAAAGAGGGCTGGGAAGTATGTCTGGAGAATGGCTCTGAAGTTGAGTGTTTGTTCCTCTTTCAGATCTGGTATCTTCTGGGCTCCAAGGATACTAGCACACATGTGGCATATATATAAATTTAAAAACAAGGGGCTAGCCAGATGTGGTGGCACACGCCTTTAATCCTAGAACTCGGGAGGCAGAGGCAGGCAAATCGTTGTGACTTCAAGGCCAGCCTGGTCTACAGAGTGAGTTCCAGGACAGCTGGGGCTACAGGGAGACCCCGTCTCGAAAAGACAAAATAATGGAGGCGGCCTGGGCTGCGGAGTCACACACTTTTTAATCCCAGCATTCAGGAGGCAGAACAGGCAGAGCTCTGTGAAATAGAAGCTCACTGGGGCTACAGGAAGACCCTGTCTCAAAAAAAACATGTTTTTTTGAGACCCAGCTGGTCTGGAACTTGCTCTGTAGACCAAGCTAGCCTTGAACTCAAGAAGATCTTCCTGCCTCTGCCTCCTGAGTGCTGGGATTAAAGGCATGCACCACCATGCCCAGCTAAATTAATTTCTAAAAAGAGAAGAGAGAGCTGTTGTTTACCTAGCATATACAAAGTCAGAGATTCAATCCCCAGTTACTACCACAAAGTGAGGGACCGGAATTGGCTATTGATGGTACAGTGGAGAAATTGGTGTGGGCATGAGGAGGCGGGTCCTATCCACAGTCCTTGCTTTTTAGTAACATATAAGTTGTTCAGATGGGAATGTGTTGGAATTTTGTGCCTCCAGAAGGCTGTAGCAGCTACTGCAAGGTCTGTGCTCCATGAATAGAGGGAGAAAATTGGAAAATGAAGCATATTACTGCTCATTGAACTGTGGGAATATAAAGCATCATTTCAATTTTAAAAGAATTTTGCTTTTGTCGGGCATGGTGGCACACGCCTTTAATCCTACCACTTGGGAGGCAAAGGCAGGCAGATCTTTGTGAGTTCAAGGTCAGCCCGGTCTACAGAGTGAATTCCAGGACAGTTGGGGCTACAGGGAGACCCTGTCTCAAAAAGACCAAAAATAAAAGGAATTTTTGCTGTTAAGTGATCTGTTCTGACACTGTCCTACAGCCTCTGGATTTGGCCCCAGTGTGACTGCTATAGTGGTCCCTACTATATAGTTAGTAGCTAGACAGCTGTATTCTTCTCCAGGGAATCCTCAAATATTTATACCTTCTCTGCTTGCCCTCACTGGGAGTAATGTTCATGGGGGAATCTGTGTGAAAGACTGAATTCACATAACATCCTTGTTTTTCTTTCAGAACGCACAATACTTTATACACACCAGAAATGCTAGCTAAAATGACAGAGCCTTTCACCAAGGCTCTGGATATGCTTGAATTCGAAAAAACCGCTATATTAGGTAAGAACATTTAATCTGATTATGTGGCCCTGCTGTGACCACCTGGCAGGAAGTGCTTGTGTGCAGTCCTAGAGGCTCTGCAAGAACACATTATTCATTAGCCTCATCTTAACTCATAGAAGGAACTCTTTAACAGCCAGCTTTCCCCATAAGAGTCCCACCTTCAGTTTAGCTGGCAGGAAGTACTGGGTGACCAAGCCATGCGAGTATAAATAAGCCATGCTTTTATGTATCTGAAAGATATTGGTATGCTTTTTTGTCATATGTGGGCCACAATCAATATGTGTGTAAGTGCACCTGTGTCAGGCAGTGCCTAAGGAGTCAGAAGGTGTCAGATTCCCCTGGGACTGGAGTTGTAGACAGTTGTTAGCTGCCAGGTGGGTGCTGGGAATTGAACCCAGTTCCTCTGCAAGAGCAGTCAGTGCTCCTAACAGTTGAGCCATCTCTCTAGCCCCAACAATCAAAATTTTTAAAGGAAATTTTCTAAGCCACATTTCTTCAATTTTACCATAATTAGAATATTGCTTACTCATTTCTGCCATTGATAAACACAGTAACAACCGTGTAGTATTAATTCTGGTATTTGTTGTGAAGGAAAGTGACAGGACTTTGTGATATTTGATTTGGAGATCTAATCCAGTTTTCCTGGGAAGATGACTCCCAGTGATGTCTTGAAGAGTCAGTAAGCACTAACTAGGTTGTAGCGGTAAAAAGAAACCTGTTGTTTGGGGATGTTGCTCAGTGGTAGAGTCCTTGACTAGCATGTTATTGCCCACACTAGGTTCAATACCTAGTTGGGGATGGAGTGGGAGACAAATCTTGAAGATAGTTCATAGTACATCCATGTAGTAGAAGATGTGGCCAACTGCTCTTGAAATACAGTACACACATATACCTACATACAAAGACCATGTGTGCCTGCTTTCAGATAGTTGGCTGTTTGAGACTGGTGTCAGCAGGGTAACATGTTCCTGACCCATTTTCTCTCTGTAGGATTACCTCAGCCACTCTTAGAACTCAATGACCATCCTGTCTACAAGACAACCCTAGAGAGAATGCAGCGCTTCTTCACCACCCTCTATGAAAACTGGTAAGGACCCAGCTCTGCGTCTTCATGCTTTCTTGTTAGAGTTATGTTTTCTTGTTAAGAGTTACTTTTTAGGAGTGGCCAAATACTTAGACTTTAGATCTAAAATTCTAGTGTAGAGGTTAGGGGCAGAGATAGAAGGAAGTCACTAATGTTAAATCCAAATGAGTAGCCTGTGTTGCGCGCAGCAGTCTCGCCGGCAAGAACTTCACGCGGACAACAGGATTCTTCTGCAGCAAACTTTATTGTGTACAGCTCTCTTGTGAGAAGGACCCCGAAATGGGGAAGAGGCACTGCTTATATAGCAGTCCAGAGGGTTCGGGTATGCTCTGGATTGGTGCACCGTCCGATGCCTCATTTGCATGTCCAATGCATGGGCTCGTAGCGCAACAGGGGCCAATGCCTCATTAGAATATTAGGTGTGCGGGCTCAAAGTCATGCGCAGTTTTGCCCTAGTGCGGAAGAGGTGGCTACATGCGGAAAAGGTGGCTAGTTGTTGTTCTCTAGCCATCTCAGGAAGTCGGCGCCATCTTTAAGGCGCGACGTAGAGCCACACTGTTAGCAGTGTGACAGGCTGCCAACAGTTCCCCCTTTTCTATTATATGGCTGGGAGAATGTCTGTCTTAGGTTGCCACTGCAGAGGTATACCTTACCCGTCATTGGGATAACAAACAGCTCATCAACCGGTTAGGGTCCATAGCGTCCCATGAACCCCCACCGATGACAGCCTCAGCGGTAAAAACTGCGAAGCGTCCTACGAGCTTCCACCGTTATGAGTGCTGATTTGCCCCCTGTCTTAGGTTGGAAATACATGCAGTAGGTCTTACCCGTCATTGACTACTTCTCCAGTATACTAAGCCAGATGTTAGCGGAGGAACCTGCTTCCAAAGCTGCAAGGGCCTGTGCAATGACCACCTTATCGCGCCGATGTTGGGCACGGAGCCTACACATTATCCAGAGCATAAGTAGAATCCCTCCACCTAAGAGTAAGCCAAATCCCGCCACCCCAGCCCATTCTTTGAAGTGTGAAACAGCGGTGGAAATCCAGGAAGCCAGTCCTTCAGCAAGGGAGGTGTCCATTCTGGTAGAATTCACAGTAACGATGGCCATACGAAGCTGGTTCATCAAGCTGTCAAATTCACCACTCCAGTTACTATCATGACGAATTGGCATTGGTCTTGGGAACACTGACAGGATCCCCCATCGTGGCTCCGCCTGAGTCATCCAGAGGCTGATCATGAGAATCACCAGCAACTGGATCACTGGTCTTTTCATGTTCTTTTATTTTTCTTGTTAATCGCTCAGGCACCCAAATTGGATTTTCTTCTTCCTGTGGAAAAACACAAATAGCTCCCCTGGATCTTATTAAAATAGGATCCGGGCCTTTCCACTTTCCAGATATGACATCTTTCCATTTTACTAATTCCTTTTGTGTTGTGGGCCAGGAATTGTGACGCTCGGCTGCAGAGCGGCCTTGAGCATCCAAATTTAAAAAATTTAGAGTAAATAATGTCACTGAGACAATTGTTTTTGGTGTCAGGGGAACGTTCTCCAATCCCTCTTTTTGTTTAATAATATAAGTTTTGAGGGTGTGATGTGCACGTTCCACAATACCTTGTCCTTGTGGATTATAGGGTAATCCAGTGATGTGGGTAACTCCCATCTGCTGACAAAACTGTTTGAATTTGGTTGCTGTATATGCCGGGCCATTGTCTGTTTTTAGTATTTGTGGTAGGCCCCAAGCACTCCAGGCTTCCAAGCAATGTTGAATGACCTGTGTTGTTTTCTCCCCAGAGAGGGGGCTAGCAAAAATAATGCCAGAACATGTGTCTACAGAGACATGTAGGTACTTTAATCTACCAAAGGAGGTGACGTGTGTCACATCCATCTGCCAAATTTGGAGAGGGCGTAATCCTCGCGGATTGATACCCACATGGGGGGTAGGCAAAAACTCAGCACAATTATGGCATTGTAGGACAATGTTGCGAGCTTCACTGCGAGTTAATGAGAAGCGTCTTCGCAAAGTTTCAGATGTCACATGAAATTGAGAATGGAATTTGGCAGCCGCCTCCAGGGGGCTGATTATAACAAAGGCGCCAATCCTAGTGGCACGGTCGGCTTGTTGGTTGCCCTTTGCCATGGGGCCTGGTAGTCCTGAATGAGCTCGAATGTGTGTAATATATATAGGAGAGGATCGAGACAAAAGTTCATTTTGAATTTCCTGGAAAATAGAGGCAACTGTGCTGGACATTTTAATCATTCCCACGGTTTCTAGGGAGTTGACAGCATTTACCACATAACTAGAGTCTGAGACAATATTAAGAGGCCCAGGAAAATTTTTTAATACTTCCAATACTACTTGACATTCTGTTAATTGTGGAGAGGTGTGATCAAATTGTATAGTGGTAGTTTTTCCTTCATGCACATACGCTCCTGTTCCACTCTTAGAACCATCAGTGTAGACTACAGCTCCCTCAGGTATTGGTTGGGTCCTAGTAACCCGGGGGAAGATTAAGGGCTGGCTTTGAGCGAAGTTTAATATCGGGTGTTTGGGATAATGGTTATCAAACTGTCCCTGAAAGGCTGTAACAAGAATAGCCCAATAGTCATTTGTTGCTGCCAGTACCTGAAGTTGTTCTGTGGTGTAGGGGGTAATGAGTTTTTGAGGCTGTGAGCCAAAGTGAGTAACCGCCGCTTTAAGTCCTTTTAGAGCCAGTTTAGCTACTGCGGCAGGATACCATTCAATGGTTTTGGCTGGAGATGCATTAGGGTGGATCCATAGGAGTGGGCCGTGTTGCCATAGGACTGCGGTGGGTAATTTAGCAGTCTGTAACACACATAAATGAAAAGGCTGGGATTGTACTATTCTGAGTAATTGAGCTTCACTTAGTACTTGTTCTACCCTTTTTAGGGTGGTCAAAGCTTCTGGGGTCATGGTGCGGGGTGATGTAAGATGTGAGTCCCCCTCCAGGATATCAAACAGTGGTTTCAATTCGGTTGTTGATAATTTAAGAAAGGGGCGCAACCAATTAATGTCTCCCATCAATTTCTGAAAATCATTAAGTGTATGAAGATGATCTCTTCGAATTTCAATTTTTTGGGGTTTTATGAATTTTGGACAGATAATAGTTCCTAGAAATTGTCCCACTTGGGTACTTTGGACCTTTTCCGGGGCAATTACGAGTCCATGGTTTCTTAGTGATTTGACCAGGACATCGAATGCATCATAAACTTCTGCTTGATTTTTACCACATAGGAGAATATCATCCATGTAATGGATGATTATTAGAGAATGAAATTGTTCTTGGACTGGTTCAAGGGCTTGTTGAACAAACAACTGGCACATAGTGGGGCTATTAGCCATGCCCTGGGGTAGGACCTTCCACTGGTATCGCTTGTCCGGTCCCATATGATTAATGGTGGGCAGGGTAAATGCAAATCTTTCTCTGTCCTGAGGACATAAAGGGATGGAAAAGAAACAATCTTTGATATCAACTATAAGTGTTTGCCAATCACTTGGAAGAGCTGACGGGAGGGGAAGCCCATGCTGAAGAGGGCCAAAAATTTTCATTTGGGCATTAATTGCACGGAGATCATGAAGCAGTCTCCATTTTCCTGATCTCTTTTTTATAACAAAAATTGGGGTGTTCCAAGGAGAATTGGAAGGCTCTATATGTTCAAGCTCTAACTGTTCTTGTACCAGTTGATGGGCTGCGGCAAGTTTTTCAGAGGACAAAGGCCATTGAGGAACCCATACCGCCTCCTCTGTAAGCCAAGGTATGGGCAGTAAGCCCTCAATGGCCGTTAGGAAAAACCCAGGCCATGTCTATCTAATTTTTGTTTAGCAGATATTGGCTCAACTATTCCTTGATTAAATTTTCCCAGGCCTTTTCCAGGGAGATATCCCATTTTTGTCATTATGTTTTGGGCAGGGGCAGAGTATTCATTCACAAGTTTTAGTCCTAATTGTTTCATAACATCTCTCCCCCAAAGATTAATAGGCAACGGGAGGACGTAGGGGGTAAATTTCCCCTGTTGTCCTTCTGGTGCCCTCCACATTAGGGTCTTAGAACTAATGGAGGGTGAAGACTCATACCCCAATCCTTGTAAAGAGTGTGCAGATTGAGTCACGGGCCAAGCAGTTGGCCACCATTGAGCAGCTATTATGCTCTTATCGGCTCCAGTATCTAAGAGGCCTTCAAATCTTTTTCCTTCAACCATTAATTGTAATGTAGGCCTGGTATCAAGGCTAGCTATTAAATAAGCCGAATCGGTACCAGTAGAACCAAACCCTTCATTCCCTCTGTCTTTCTTATGGGAGGGGAATAATTTATGACAACTAGGGAGAACAAGGAGCTGAGCAATACGATCTCCAGATGAAATAGAAAAAAGACCTCTGGGAGAGGAACACATGATTTTAAGTTCGCCTGTATAATCCTGATCAATAACCCCAGGGTGGACTATGAGGCCTTTGAATGTTATAGAAGAGCGACCTAATATCAAGCCCACGGTGTCTTGTGGCAATGGACCATGAAAGTCAGAGGGGACAGGGTATATTCCCATCTGTGGGGTTAGGACTATTCTGGCGGTGGAACGGAGGTCCAGTCCTGCGGAGCCCGAGGTGGCTCTCCGTGGGTGTTCACAGGCGATTGTGTCCAATGAATGCGAGTGTGGTGGTCCCCATATGTTCGAGGGCCCTGGAGACGAGGGCCCCGCATCTCGTTTTTTGGATCCTCAAGAGGGCGCCCTTTGATATCTTTTATTGAGCGGCATTCATTTGCCCAGTGTTTACCTTTCTTACATCTAGGGCAAAGTCCAGGTACCCTTATGTTGCCTTGGGAGGTACATTCCTTTTTCAAATGGCCTGGCTTCCCACATTGGAAGCAGACAGGGCCAAATTTGGTGGGTCTAGCTTGTTTCTGTCCCTGTAAAATGGCTGCAGCTAGTCCAGCATTGGTGAGGGGCCCTCCTATCTCCCTGCATGTCCTTAACCATGATTGTAGACCTTTTGTCCTACGGGGGATGATGGCTGCTCTGCATTCTTTAGTACATTGTTCAAAAATAAGCTGTTCTATAAGGGGCATTGCTTGTTCCTGATCTCCAAGGATTCTTCCCGCAGCTTCCAGCAGTCTGGCGACAAAATCAGAAAAGGGCTCATTCGGGCCTTGAATTATCTTTGTTAAATTGCCCGAGACTTCCCCTTTGTTAGTCAGTGCTTTCCAGGCACGCAGCGCTGCAGTAGCTATTTGGGTGTAAACAGCAAGGGGGAAGTTGGTCTGATCAGCGGCGTGCTCTCCCTGACCGGTAAGCATTTCAAATGTCCATCGGGCCGCCTCGCCTCCAGCTGTAGCATTAGAGCGGGCTTGTGCCTGGCAGGCATCATGCCAGAGTGCTTTCCATTCCAGATATTGCCCCATTGTTAGGAGGCAAGCTTTTGCAACATACTGCCAGTCTGTTGGTGTCATGGCAATACTGGCCAGGCGTTCTACTTGTGATACAGTAAAATTGGCATTAACCCCATAAGCGCGGACAGACTCCGCTAACTCTTTAACTTGTTTGTGCTCTACGGCACGGTGGCCCCGACCACCATCATCAGTCTCAATGACTGGGAACATCTGTCTCATGGCATGCCGCACCTCCGGGGAGCAAAAAGAGGTGGAACATTTCCCAGGTGCATAAGGCGGAGGAGCAGAAGGCACAAGGGTGGGTGAGCTGCGGGGCTCGTTTACTTTCAGTTTTAACCTGTCCCGCCTCCGGGCAGACTGAAAGTGTTCATTTTTATACCGGGCCGCTTCCTCCTCTAAATCGTCCTCCTCGGACGGTGACAGTTCCTCATTAGACTCTGAATCAGTTAATGTTAAAGCTTGCAAGTCTTTAAACGGGTATAAAGTATCCTTGTTACCCTTTTCTTTTTTATTGCTAGCATCTTTGGAGACTTCCCTTTTTATATGTGCACTTAACTTTTCACCCCGTTCTGTTTCTGACATGCTTTCCTGGAGGTCCTCAAGGGCCTGCTGACCTTCCCTAATTTCTTCTTGACAGTTTTGATCCTGTAGACAGGATCTGACAAGCTTCCATATAGGAATGGTGCCAGCTTTTAATTTACCTGAACGTTGTTCCCTGTCCAAATCACCCTTAAGTTTGTCCCAACTAGGGAGAGTAAGCGATCCCGTGGAAACAAACCAAGGGGCACACCGATCTATTTCCTGAACGAAGGTATTAAGGGTCTTAGTAGAGACCTTCAACTGCCTTCCTCTTAAAACCGCTTGAAGGGCGGTAACTAGGGAGTGTGTATTACCCATCCTAGGGGCGATGCAGCCTTTGTGTTCAAGAAACAACATTACAAGGACAATTACAACAGCCAATAAAATGATTAGGCAAGCTTGGAATCCCTCTAGATCGTTAGAGAAAAGCATATCTCTCAGAACTAACCTTAAAAAATACTTCCTGAGCGCAGTTCTGAATCCTCTTCGAAAGCGAAGGGTCCTCTCGGCGCCAGCGATGGCAAGTTCCCGGGCCCGGGTCTTCGGCACCACTTGTCACGCGCAGCAGTCTCGCCGGCAAGAACTTCACGCGGACAACAGGATTCTTCTGCAGCAAACTTTATTGTGTACAGCTCTCTTGTGAGAAGGACCCCGAAATGGGGAAGAGGCACTGCTTATATAGCAGTCCAGAGGGTTCGGGTATGCTCTGGATTGGTGCACCGTCCGATGCCTCATTTGCATGTCCAATGCATGGGCTCGTAGCGCAACAGGGGCCAATGCCTCATTAGAATATTAGGTGTGCGGGCTCAAAGTCATGCGCAGTTTTGCCCTAGTGCGGAAGAGGTGGCTACATGCGGAAAAGGTGGCTAGTTGTTCTCTAGCCATCTCAGGAAGTCGGCGCCATCTTTAAGGCGCGACGTAGAGCCACACTGTTAGCAGTGTGACAGGCTGCCAACAAGCCTGCTTTCTTGAATTGCTTCTTTTTGATCTTCATATGCCCCTCACAGTCCTGGTCATGAATGACTTGGAATTTATGCCCAGTTTGTCTTCTGTTTGTAGTGCATAAAATGATGAGGCTCCACCCACTCTGACTCCTTAAGTTTGTAGTCTCCTTCCCCTGGGACAGTACGAGGTCCTTGGTTTAGTCTTTGGGTCCTTGGTACAGGATGCAGTGGTACTTGGCTCCATCCATACTGCACCAGGGCTATGCCTTGCTTAACCAAGTGTTCTAGGAATCTCCAGGGCTATTACCTGGTTTAGTCTTTGGGTCCTTGGTACAGGATGCAATGGTACTTGGCTCTATCCATACCACACCTGGGCTATGCCTTGCTTAACCAAGTGTTCTAGGAATCTCTAGGGCTGTTAGGACTGGCAGTATCAGATATTAGATATATCATCAACAATTTTGCCTTACAGTTTCCATATCCTAGGGAAGGCGGGCCCTTCCATGCAGCAGGACTTCTACACAGTGGAGGACCTTGCCACCCAGCTCCTCGGTTCAGCCTTCATCAACTTGAACAATATTCCTGACTTCCGACTCAGATCCGTGCTTCATATCCTTTTCAAAAGTCTCTCAGTAACCAAAAGGTTTGGGATTATGTATTTAAGTATATTATAATCTCCTTAAAGACAGAGAGATTAAAGTAAATAGTAGAGGAATCAGGAACGCAGTTCCAGGGGGTCTTAGAATCCTTGAATCCTTGGTATTAGTTTTTTCTCTGGAGGTGAATTGTTGCCTTCCTGCTTCTTAGAATGGTGAAAAGCAAAGTTCTCATCCCTTTTCTATATTTAGCCTTTTGGTGGTTTTGGTTTGTCAGGGACTTCTTACTCCTCCCTCCCCCCTTTATGTGTGTTTATTTTTTGTTTTGTTTTCATGATGGTGCTGGCAGCAACGATGGTAGTGGTGGTAGCGATGGTTGTTTTGAGGCAGGGTCTCAGTTGTCGCCCTGGCTATCCTGGAACTTACTTGTGTAGACCAGGCTGGCCTCAGACTTAGAGATCTGCCTGTCTCCTCCTCCCAAGTACTGGATTGGAGGTGTACCCCACTCACCATGACCAGCTTTTTTTTTTTTTAAAGAACGCTTCACGAATTTGCGTGTCATCCTTGCGCAGGGGCCATGCTAATCTCTGTATCATTCCAGTTTTAGTATATGTGCTGCCGAAGCGAGCACGACCAGCATTTTGTTTAAGTCTGCATGTGCATATATGCATGCCATGCCCAGAGACTGGGAAGGTCCTCAGGTCCCTGGAGCTGCAGTTACAGATGGTTGTGAGATGCCATGTAGGTGCAAGGAATCAAACCTACGTCCTTTCCAAGTACAGCAAGTTCTTTTATCTTTCCAACTCCTGTCAAGGACTCTATGTACCCTATGCTGGCCCTAAACATGACACTTTCCTGCCTCACCTTTCTAAGTGCTGTGATTACAGGCATGTCACCAGCTGGTGTGTGTGTGTGTGTGTGTGTGTTTAAAATGACATTTCACTATGTGTATGTGTGTGTGTGTGTGTGTGTGTGTGTGTGTGTGTGTTTAAAATGACATTTCACTATATTCTCCAGGCTGACATGAATCTCCTGGGCTCAAGTGATCCTTCTGTTCAGTCTCCTGGGTAGTCGGACCTTCAGATGAATGCTACTGCACCCAGTTAGGGTGGTTTGTTTTGTTTTGTTTTGTTTTGTTTTTGTCTTTTTGAGACAGGGTGTCTTGGAATACTCAGCTTAAGATTTTCCCCTATAGTAGTACAACCAGTTGTCTAGAAAGTAAAGGGTCTTCTCAGGTGCTAAAAACCTTCTTAACCTACCTTAGCACGTGTCTTTGTGAAGCCTCTTGTGCTCTTCTGTCCCCCTGAGCACTACGAAGCCCTGGTCTCCCCTATCCTTGGACCACTCTTCACCTACCTTCACATGGTAAGAGTCGGGTCAGAGAAAGGGGACAGAGTATGTGGGTTGAGCTGGGGTGAAGGATCCTTCTGAAATAGTGCCTGTGGTACGAGCATGAGGACACAAGTTCAGATTCCCCACAGCCTGGTGTGGTAGCATGCATCTGTACCCCCAGCACCGGGAAGGTAGAGAGAACCTGCAAAGTGCAACCATGGAGCTCAACTATCCAGATAGCCACCCAGGTTGATAACTTCCAGCTTCAGTGTAGAGTGCTGTAGGAAGATACCCAACATTGACCTCAGGTCTCTAGACACATGTGCATACACCCACACAAACATATAAACACAACATACAGACAGAGGTACACAGCTATTCAGAGCTCCTCCCAGGATATTCTATTGCTGCTGTGGATTGAGCAGCCCCCAAAACCAAGCATGTTCATTTGCCGTAGTACATCTTCAAGTATAGGTTTTGTTCCTATCTTCTTGCAAGGAGCAAAGACCAGGGACTGTTTCCTCTGGGTCTGTCCTTGACTCTGGAATTGAGTGGTCCAGTCTGGCAGAGAATAGATGTGCCCAGAGACCCATGAAGCCTAAAACTATGGTTAACCTTTAACATTTTCTAGGTAGACGTTGCTTGTTGTGCTGCCCTTGTTATTGATAAAGTTACAAAAACCTTACCTGTTTGGTGGTGGTGGTGGTGGTTACTTTTTTTCCCCACCTATCTAGTGGTCTGCCAACACTAAAGGGAAATTACAGAATCCTCTGAGAATAACTGAACAGGAGCAGTGACTGACAATCCCTGACTACTTTAGATTGGTAATAAATGGCCACGTACTGAATTTGTCAACATTCCTGAAAATAAAGAATTAATATCCAGCAATATCCCTGTTTTAACAAAGCTAGGAAGTTATTCCCAACAGTAAATCAAATTCCTGTTTTATTACTGTCCTTCATATTCAGGCCTTGGTACAATTGAGTTCACAATTCAAAAACATCCTTTAGGTTGATTTAAGGACTAGTTTCTATCGGTTTATTTATTTCTGCTCAAAGTAGTCTTTAATGGGCAGGTGTAGTGACTAACACTGTAATTCCATTACTGAGGATGCTGAGACAGGGAGATCACTTACAAGTTTGAGGCCAGCCTGGGCTGCATACTAAGTTCTAGGCTAGGCTAGTCTGCAGAGTGAAACTCTGTCTCAAAAAAAAAAAAAAAAAGACAGGAATGAAGAGATGGCTCAGTGGTTAAGAGCTCTTGCAGCAGATGTGGGATCTGTTCTCAGCACCCACGTGGGTAACAACTGTGGATAACCCTGTTCATGGGCTTGGACGCTTTCTGGCTTCTGCAGCCATTGCATGTATGTGGACATCTAGCAGACCTGCAGATAAACACTCATACACATAAAAAATAAATTAATTTATGAAAACAGTAGTAGACCTTAGATGTGTGCTCCAATCTTCTCCTGTCCTAGCACTCCCTTCCTCTGTGTTTCTCCAGAGGCTTTCCCAGAAGTGGCAAGTCATCACCCAGAGGAGCCAGCTCTGGTAAGGAATGCCCACTCCCTGGCGGATGAGATGGCAGCTGGGCTTGGGTGGGAAAAGCAAGAGTGCAGGGAAGGGACTGTGCTGCTGTAGCGGAGATGGTAGGTGGTTTGCGTGGTAGCTGTGACCCAGTGCAGGGAAGGGACTGTGCTGCTGTAGTGAGATGGCAGGTGGTTTGTGTGGTAGCTGTGACCCAGTGCAGAGAAGGGACTGTGCTGCTGTAGCGGAGATGGTAGGTGTTTGTGTGGTAGCTGTGACCCAGTGCAGGGAAGGGACTGTGCTGCTGTAGCGGAGATGGTAGGTGTTTGTGTGGTAGCTGTGACCCAGTGCAGGGAAGGGACTGTGCTGCTGTAGCGGAGATGGTAGGTGTTTGTGTGGTAGCTGTGACCCAGTGCAGGGAAGGGACTGTGCTGCTGTAGCGGAGATGGTAGGTGTTTGTGTGGTAGCTGTGACCCAGTGCAGGGAAGGGACTGTGCTGCTGTAGCGGAGATGGTAGGTGTTTGTGTGGTAGCTGTGACCCAGTGCAGGGAAGGGACTGTGCTGCTGTAGCGGAGATGGTAGGTGGTTTGTGTGGTAGCTGTGACCCAGTGCAGGGAAGGGACTGTGCTGCTGTAGTGAGATGGCAGGTGGTTTGTGTGGTAGCTGTGACCCAGTGCAGGGAAGGGACTGTGCTGCTGTAGCGGAGATGGTAGGTGTTTGTGTGGTAGCTGTGACAGAGTGCAGGGAAGGGACTGTGCTGCTGTAGCGGAGATGGTAGGTGGTTTGTGTGGTAGCTGTGACCCAGTGCAGGGAAGGGACTGTGCTGCTGTAGTGAGATGGCAGGTGGTTTGTGTGGTAGCTGTGACCCAGTGCAGGGAAGGGACTGTGCTGCTGTAGCGGAGATGGTAGGTGTTTGTGTGGTAGCTGTGACCCAGTGCGGGGAAGGGACTGTGCTGCTGTAGCGGAGATGGTAGGTGTTTGTGTGGTAGCTGTGACCCAGTGCAGGGAAGGGACTGTGCTGCTGTAGCGGAGATGGTAGGTGTTTGTGTGGTAGCTGTGACCCAGTGCAGGGAAGGGACTGTGCTGCTGTAGCGGAGATGGTAAGTGGTTTGTGTGGTAGCTGTGACCCAGTACGGGGAAGGGACTGTGCTGCTGTAGCGGAAATGGTAGGTGGTTTGTGTGGTAGCTGTGACCCAGTGCAGGGAAGGGACTGTGCTACTGTAGTGTAGTTGGTAGGTGGTTTGTGTGGTAGCTGTGACCCAGTGCAGGAAAGGGACTGTGCTACTGTAGTGAAGATGGTAGGTGTTTGTGTGGTAGCTGTGACCCAGTGCAGGGAAGGGACTGTGCTACTGTAGCATAGATTGTAGGTGGTTTGTCTGGTGGCTGTGACCCAGTGGCCTACTGAGACCCACAGCTTCCTGTAGGGTACATCTGTCTCCCTTATCTACTCTTAATGATCTTGAATCCTCTGTCAACTGAACAGTCACAAATAATTGTGTCCCTCAGTGCATTGCTGTCTGTTTCCAACATGTTTATAGAACACAGACCTAAAGAAAGCCAGGAGAAGGGCCCAGAGTGGCTGGAGAGGGGTCATTGTTCTCCTTACCCCTGTTCCCCCTTGTTTTCTCATGCAACTTGGTCTCTGATTTTCCTCAGTGGGGAAGATGAGACGGCAGAGGACAATCCAGAGTCTCAAGAGATGCTGGAGGAACAACTGGTGAGGATGTTAACCCGAGAAGTCATGGACCTAATCAGTAAGTGGCATGTGGGAACAAGGCTAGTAGAAGAATTTCCCAGGACTTCCAGAAATCCAGGTTGACAGATAGTTACCTGAATAGAAGCTAACTTTTTTTTTTTTTTTTTTTGTCTTTTCAAGACAGGGTCTCCCTGTAGTCCCAGCTGGCCTGGAACTCTGTAGACCAGGCTGGCCTTGAACTCACAAAGATCCACCTGCCTCTGCTTCCCAAGTGCTAGGATTAAAGGTGTGCACCACCACGCCCAGCTACAAGCTAACTTTTAAGTCATCCTAAGGACATTTTCTGAATTGTGACCTGAATTGTACCAAGATATAAACTTGAGGAAGTGGCCTAAAACAGGAATTTGAACTGATGTTGGGAGTAACTTCCTAGCTTGGTCAAAGTAAGAAAAAAGTTACTCTTAGATATGGACATTAATTTTCTTTTTCCTTTTTTGGGAACGATCTTTTTGAGACAGGGTCTCCCTGTTGTAGCCCCAGCTGACCTGGAATTCACTTTGTAGACCAGGCTGGCCTTAAACTCACAGAGATCTGCCTGCCTCTTCCTCCCAAGTGCTGGGATCAAAAGCGAGCACCATCACGCCTGGCCCAATTTTCTAATTTTTAGAAATATTAAAGAATTCAGTACTTGGTTATACATTCTCGATCCAAAGTAGCCAGTCACTTTTCCTGGCCCTGTCCTCTGTGCGGATTCTGTATTTTATGCCTAGCTAGCCGAGTCTGGGGATGGACTGGAACAATCTGGTCAGGGTCAGCACAATGCTTCTCTTTGTGTTAGTGAATCTGATTTTTGTTTCTTGGACACCATCTTTCATCTGTCCAGAAACATTCTGGAATCCGTTGGCCAGAAGTAACTGGTGAGTAGATATAACTCTCTCTTCATCCAGTAACTTACTCTCTTGTTTTAGCGGCTTGTTGTGTGTCAAAGAAGACTGCTGACCACAATGCCACTCCAAATGCAGATGGAGATGGTGAGTGAACCTGTTGCCTGGCTTTTGGAATGAGACAGTATATATCTGCCTAATTCTCTAATATTTTATTTTTATTTTTTGTGTACAAATATATTGCCTGCAGGTATATAAGATTCTGGGATTCGAATCCTGTACAAGAGCAGCCAGTGCTCCTAACCACTGAGCCCTGAACCCTCTCCAGCCTCACAACTTTTTTTTTTTTTCTTTTTTTTTTTTGGAGACATGATGAACTCACTGTAGTATAGACGGCTGGATCCACCTGCCCTTCCTGGGATTATAGGCCTGTGCCACCATGCCCAGCCCCTAGCTATTGTCTTATGCCGGCCTTTGTATTAGATTTCATTCAGTACAACCCTGCCTCAACCTTTCTATTTGCTATGGTTTTCTTAGTAGACATGACCCTGACCTCTTGCTTATTCAGTCTCTGCTCAGATGTTACCTTCCCAAGAGGTCTTCATGAACATCCTGTCAAAACATTGCAGTCCCAGGCATTCTGTAGTCTTCCTCTGCTTTTTTTTCCTGTTCCTTTGTACTGTCTGCATTATGGTTTTGCTGTCTCATTCTGTAGCCCTGGTTTGCCTAGAACTCAGAGATCTGCTTCCTACTATTTTTTTTTTTTTTATGTGTATGAATGTACTGTCTGCATGTAGGTTGGTGCACCCAGTGCCACGGAGGTCAGAAGAGGGCATCAGATTCCCCTGGAACTGGAGTTAAAGATGGTTCTTAGCCGCTATGTGGGTGCTGGAAATCGAACCCATGTCCTTTCTGCATGCTAAGGCACTAGCATTTTTTTTTTTTTTTTTTTTTTTTTTTTTTTTTTTTGTCCTTTCGAGACGGGGTCTCCCTGTAGCCCCAGCTGTCCTGGAACTCACTCTGTAGACCAGGCTGGCCTTGAACTCACAAAGATCCACCTGCCTCTGCCTCCCAAGTGCTGGGATTAAAGGAGTCAGCACTCTTAACCGCTGAGCCATTCCTGCTACGTCTTAAATGCTGAATCTTTAAAAGCCTGTCTTCCTCACTAGCTACCAGCTGTCATCATTGAAGTGACTGTCCTGTTTCTTTTATCCCCCTATAACGTAACTGAATCTGCCTCTCCTGCCAGGCAGCTCACATGTTGCTCCAGTGCATCGTGCACAGCTATATGCATCTCTAGATGTGTTATGCCTGGGATTCAATGTCTTTTTATTGAATGGAGGGTTGTCTAGTACTACTTAGGACCAGGCAGCCGGGACATTTGGATTACATGCTCCTCTTTGTTGTGAAACAATGAAGCTTAACTTTCTGCGTGTTTACAGAAGAAGAGATGATGGCAACAGAGGTGACCCCTTCTCCTGCAGCAGAGCTCACAGACCTGGGCAAATGTTTGATGAAGCATGAGGTAGGCATCAGGACCATGTGCTGCCTTTTCTCCTTGTTTAGCTTCTTCCACTTACTCATTCTGGGCAGATGCTCTCAAGGAAACTCTAAGGCAGACTTCTGCAGATTTATGTGTTTATCCTGGGCCTGAGTGCTTGTCTCTGTCAGCTTTTCTGTTATGTATTATTGCTTTTATTACTGCCTGCTACACACACAAAAAAAGTAAAATTATTACTGCTTTTATTATTTTCCTTCTTACTGATTAAAGCTCTAGTTCTTGATGTGAATACAATCAGAAATAGGTGTCTTTAGTCTCTATTGTTACCCTTCTTCCTTCCTGTTCAGGACGTGTGCACAGCACTGTTAATTACAGCCTTTAATTCTCTGACCTGGAAGGATACCCTGTCTTGCCAGAGGACAACCACACAGCTCTGCTGGCCACTCCTCAAACAAGTATGCTTATTCACCTTATATTAAGGATGGGTTTGTCTGTCTTTATAATAGTGGGGAGTAAACTTAAGAACACAAGCATGCTAGGCAAGCACCACTACACAACAAACCCAAGTCACTTTTTTCCTATTTGAGACACAGTCTGACCAAGTTGCCCAGGCTGGCCTCAATTAAACTCACTTACTCTGTAGCCCAAGCAAGCCCTGAAACTTTCCCAGCCTTCCTGATTCAACCTCTTTAGTAACTGGGATTACAGACCTATGCCACCAGGCCTAGATCATATTAATCTTTATTGCTGTGTGACCAAAATTACCTAATAGGACAACATCAGGGAGGAAGAGTTTCTTTTTTTTTTTTTTTTCTTTTTTGTCTATTTGAGACAGGGTCTCCCTGTAGCCACAGCTAGCCTAGAACTCTCTATTTAGACCAGGCCAGCCTTGAACTCATAGAGATCTGCCTGCCTCTGCTTCCCTCCCAAGTTCTGGGATTAACGGTATACACCACCATACCCTGATATTTTCTTTTTTCTTTTTCTTTTTTTAACTCACAGTTTTAGGGGGATTTCAGTCCATGGAGACAGGGAAAGCATGACTGAGTTCATAGTGGCCAGAACATATGATGATGGTTGTTCACAGCACAGTAGACAGGAAGCAGAGAGCACAGGCCAGAACCAGATTCAAGTATAACCTTTAAAGGCCCACCCGTAGTGACATACTTTTGCCAGTCAGGCCCCAGCCTTCAAAATAGCATCACAAGGTAGAGTGATGAATATTCAAACATAAGTTTGATAAGGGATATTTCAGGTTGAAAGCATTATATACCTATTTCCTGTCCTAAGTTTAGGTTAGGCCAGCTGTCTGACTGTGAAGAAGCAGGGTGCTAGACCTTCTAAGGCTCCTTTGGCTCTGAGCATAGCTGTTTTTCCCAGGCTATGACTGGGACCCTACTCGCAGATGCTGTCACTTGGCTTTTCACCAGTGTGCTGAAAGGTTTACAGATGCACGGGCAGCACGATGGGTGCATGGCTTCCCTGGTTCACCTGGCCTTCCAGATATATGAGGCACTGGTAAGTAGAGATTGCATGGTCCGGGAGGATGGCTGGCAGCCTCTATTCAGCCTGCCCCTGGGATCTTCAGCCTTGACCTAAAATCTAAGCACCTGCCACACTGTGCTGCCCTGAGAGGTGGGTATGGCAAGAAATGGGGAAATGTCAAAGCCAAACCTGTATCAAGTGAGTTTCTCCCCACTTACCAGCGCCCCAGGTACCTGGAGATAAGAGCTGTGATGGAGCAAATCCCTGAAATACAAAAAGACTCTCTGGACCAGTTTGACTGCAAGCTCTTAAACCCCCCCTTGCAGAGAGCTCCTGATAAGCGACGGAAGGACCATTTCAAGCGCCTCATTGCTGGCTGCATTGGGGTAGGTCATGCATCTGTTAGGGCTCCCAGCTCCACAGTTGTTTTAGCCCAGGTTAACCAGAAACCAATTAGTAATTGACTATAAAGAGATGCTCTCTTACACCCTGGGCCCAGCATTAGTTCTTTCTTCTTTGTTTTCTACAGAAACCGTTGGGAGAGCAATTCCGAAAAGAAGTTCACATTAAAAATCTTCCCTCACTTTTCAAAAGAGCAAAGCCAATGCTGGAGACAGAAGTGCTGGACAGTGAAGGGGGTGGACTGGCTACCATCTTTGAACCCTGAATCAAGCTTTTGGGCATCCTTCTTCAGCCTTTGTTGTCATCTCTTCTCCCCCTCCGTAGCTAATCTCTAGGCCCTTCTTGCACTGCCACTTCACTTTCCACCATGGTCAGCCTGGAGACAAATCCAGGTCAAGCTGGAAAAGCGTGGGCCCTGTGCAGGGTCCCAGGTAATTCTACTGAAGTATTGAGAACAGGGAGTTAGGGCTTACACCATTCCATGGAGATGCCCCAAGTAGCTCACATTCTACTTGGGAGTTCTGGCTTTTCCAAGAAAAGCCAGAGCAGAATGGCCTTTTCCCAACCCATCCTGTCCCCATGCAGCCCCACATGCAGATGGGAGCTAAGGGTGTAGTCCCAACACCACCAGTGGCCAAGCTTGCAAGGGCTCAGCCCTCAACTTGTGCCAGTTTTCCCTAGACCACAAAAGTCCCATTAAACCTCTTGCTGCTGGGCTGACAGGGACCATCTCCACTCCAGAGGCATGTCTGGCCTAGGTGCTACATGCTGAACTCAGTTTGGCCAGTTCTCTCATCTTTGTCTTGAGTAAGAACTGGTCACCAATGGGATCCATGGTGTAGGCTATTGCTAGAGTCTGGGCACAGTAGCTAGGATACCTTCAGGGACAAGGGCTAGGCAGAGTTTAGGACCCATCAGGGTCTACTCAGGCATACTAGCTACAGTACCCTGTCACATGATACCAACTGTAATACAAGAATAATCCAGATCAACTAGGCTCTCATGTGACAAACTACAAAGCCACTGACCCTTCTAGGATTAGCTGAGCAGGTGCCTTTAAAAAAAATCTCAATCTTTTAGGTTCCTGATGACTTTTCTCAAAGGACAGTTCCAAAAGCAAGGAATAAAAAGTTCTTATCACAGCCTGTACTGTGTGTCCCACCCTAGAGGTTCCTGGAAGGGGTATGGGTATGGGACCTAGCTCTGAGACTTATGAAAGGCAGGTTTGATTTATATAGAAACCAGTGTGTGCCCAACAAGTGAGGCAGAACATAGCTCACACCTTTACTTGGTGCAGGCCACTGGCACACACAAAGACCAGAAAGAGTCAACGTTGGGGAAGTGGACTTGACTTGGGAGTTGCTGCCTGCTGTACAAGGCTGCTCCCTCTTCCTGTGTGGTGCTTGGGATTCTATAGATTGTGAAGGTGATCTCAGTATTTCCTCCAAATTTGATAGCTGCCTATTCCTGTCTGGTTGGGGCTGTGGAAGATATAGTTATATTTATTATGTTGTAATATTTTTAACATCCTATGACTTCATGCTAGAAATTTTCTATTGTTTATAGAACCTTTTGTAGAAATGCTAACTCTGAAGTACATCTTGCATGTCAGTAAAAATCTCTGTTTCATACAGAAGGGCACTATCTTCCTTTTTCCAACCAATGACATCAAAGGTTACTTCATCCTGCTACCAAATAAATAGGACTGTTGATGGGCTTGCTGTTCGCCAGTCAAGAGATTTCTATCCCTGGCCACCTAAGTGATGAAGTAACCTTTATCATTCAATAGCAACCTGGCTGAGACTGTTAGAACAGGGCTTCCCCATTAGGAACATCCCTAGAAGACACTCCTAACTACACCTCAGTTTGGCCTTTCTCAGGCTTTCAAACAAAGCCTCCACCAGCACTGTCATCTTTCATTCTTAGTACCAAACCTGCTGTTATGTAAGACACCATATTTTTAGACCAAAATACTAATAGTCTGAAACTTTTTTCCTGGGGCATGAATTTATTTACATCAAAATGGCCTTACAAAGGCATTAGTGGCACATTTAATAAAATGTATTGACTGAAAATAAAGCTGGAATTGGACCTAGAGTTACACTGGTCATGGTAGTGCCGTGCAGGCAGGTCACAACCCAGGAGCGTCCAAGCCAAGCTGTTCCGGAAATGCCAAAGCACACTTCAGTCCATCTGAACTGCATCTAGCTCATCCAGGAATCGCCGGCACTTTCCCATCAGCACTTTGATAGCTTCACTCACCAGCACATCTGGTGGCAACACTCCAGTCGACTCCACAGAAACTAGGGACCAAAAAGACACCAGCAAAGTCAAGACTTAACCTCCCATCACAGGCCAGTTCTAGATCCTCTTCTTGGGTTCTGAAGGGAAACTAAAGCGAAGAACCACTACTGCTACTCACAGATATAGTGATCCCGAACACGGGCAAGCCTTACTGCTCTCTTCAGCTTCTCATGCCGGAAGATTTCCCTGCTGAAGGTATCCAGCCGGGGATTGGCCACTCTGGCCACCTTTTTACCTAAGGAAAAAAAGCCCATGTGATGCCATACCAGCTTAAGAGCTTCTGGTTTCTACCATTTTCAAAGAAAATGCGTCTGGTCCTTACCAGAAAAGCACCCCGAGTACCATACCTTGTACTTCTTGCACCTCAATAACACCAGGTGAGAAGCACTGGCTCAGTTCCTCAGCAGCTTCACCTTCTACAGGTTCAAGCAGGGTGATGTCTGGTAGGAGCCTATAGCTGGCTGTTGCCACTGGTGAGAACTTGGCATGGTCTTTGCCTATGAGAAATTCTTTGTCATTCTCTTATGCCACTGGCAACAAGCACATTGGCTTTCTGCCTCCTGGGAACATCTCAGGTGAGTAGTCAGACTGCCCCCACCTAGGGCAGGCCCCACTGGGTTCTCACCAATGCCCTTGACACAGTGCATGATCAGGTCAATCTCCTGGCCAGGCCGAAGCTGAGCGATGAGGATATCATCATGCACTGGGCGAATAGTGCCTTCTGGGAAGACATCAGCCTGGTTTCCCAAAGGGACCCATGTCATGTGCCTGGTATATACTAAGAAGGAAATAGGTCAGAAAACCCCAGATCCTAAAGCCACCATCCATCAGCCTCTGGGCTTCTTTTTCACTGTTACCTTTGTGGTTTATGTAGAGCTCATTGGGGTCAGAGGAATCTTTAGCAGCATGGGGGTTCCGGGTACATCTGACTTGCAGCCGAAACTGGAGTGTATCTATCTCTGTTCCTTCTTCATCTCCTGCACAAGTGAGGAAGCAGCTCTTAAAGAACTAATAAACAGGGACTGGTTCAGTGCTTGCAAAAGCCTGGAGACCCAAATTCAATCCCTGGAACCCACACTTAAACAGCAACTCTAAAAAGTTGTTCTCTGGGGCTGGAGAGATGGCCTAGCGGTTGAGAGCGCCGACCGCTCTTGCAGAGGACCCGGGTTCGATCCCCAGCACCCACATGGCGGCTGAGAACCGTCTGTAACTCCAATTCCAGGAGAACTCCAGTTCCAGGGGAATCCGAGACCCTCTTCTGACCTCCACAGCATTGCACGACATGGGTGCACAAACCTGCATGCAGACAGTACATTGATACACACACAGAAATAAATTAAAATTAAAAAATAAATAAATAAAAAGTTGTTCTCTGACTACAACTGTGCACAAGCAAACACCTGAGTATAGGTACTATGTTGAAAGCTTACAAAGCTCAGGGCAGGGTCAAGTGTTCTCCCAGATGAAAGCCAGTTATCCAAGAGATTAGTAACTAAGGATATGCAGTAGTAACCCTAGGATCTGAGCCCAAGCAGTCTAATTGCAGAGTATATTTCAGAACAAAGTTCTTCCACTTAACTCAGAAATTCATTTCTCAGCCTCACCTTGATTCCGATATTCAAAAAGACGAGGGTCAGCAAGAATGGGAATGAGCCCCAGGCGGTGAGCGAGGATCTCATCCTGGACGATGGATGTGTTGTTGTACACCAGAACCTTTTCCACAGCCATTGTTGGCACCTACCCAAGGAAACAATCATCTACCTGCAAAACTGACTCTACCTATCCCCCAACCTGGGAAAATAAGAGGGACAACTCTTATTTCGTCCTTAAATTTTTGAGACCATTTCAAACTGGCCTTACAAGTGTATTATACAGGGGCTGGAGAGATAGCCTAGCGGTTAAGAACGCAGACCGCTCTTGCAGAAGACCTGGGTTCGATCCCCAGCACCCACATGGCGGCTGAGAACCATCTGTAACTCCAATTCCAGGGGAACTCCAGTTCCAGGGGAATCCGACGCCCTCTGACCTCCGCGGCATTGCACGACAAGGGTGCACAAACCTCCATGCAGACAATACATTCACACACATAAATAAAAATTAAATTAAAAAAAAAAGTATTATACATGTGAGCCACCACACCTGACAGGGACAATAGCTTTTGGAAACAATTCTGTAAGAGGTGATGTTATCAGTTCCCCAACTCTACCTCAGCTAGCAAAATTCTTCGAAAAGCATTGGCAATGGCTGCATCGATTCCCACCATGTCGAACTCCAATGAGTTTTCATCCATGTGTACTACATCCACACGGAAATTCTAGAGGAACAGAAGAAAAACATGAAGCCTGCCTCTGTATAATCCGTGCCTCTGCGATTGCTCCTCCCCTATTTCCTTCTATTGTTTTTATACCATTCTCATCTAAATGCCTCCCTCTGCCCAAAAGACTCCCTGATCCTTTAGGGTTTGGAGACAGGTCTCCTTGTAGCCTCAGCTGGCTTAGAACTTACTGTGTAGACCAAGCTGGCCTTGAACTTGGAAAGTCACCTGTTTCTGCCTCCCAAGTGCTGGGATTAAAGGCATGCCACCACACCAGGCAACTTTTTTTAAGTGTGTGTGTGTGTGTGTGTATACCACATGCATAGGCCAGAAGAGAGTGTCAGATCCCCTGGAATTGGAGTTACAGGTAGTTTTGAGCCATCTGATATGCAAACCAAACATGGGTCCTCTGGAAGAACAGCAAGGGTTAACCACTGAGCCATTTCTGCAGATTCTTTTCTTAGTGGCGCACGCCTTTAATCCTAGCACTTGGGAGGCAGAGGCAGGCGGATCTTTCTGAGTTCAAGGCCAGCCTGGTCTACAGAGTGAGTTCCAGGACAGCTGGGGCTACAAGGAGACCCTGTCTCGAAAAGACAAAAAAAAAAAAAATTAAGTCTTAACTCTTCCTCCCTGTTTTGTCTTGAAATGATGAACCTTAAGCAATATGGTTTCCAGACAAACCACCAAAAAAAAGTAAACAGCAGAAATTCTACTGGGCATAGTGGGATTAAATTCCTTTAATCCAAGCCCTCAAGAAGCAAAGGCAAGTGGATTTGAGTTTGAGTCCATCTTGGTAAATAAAAAGAACAGAAATTTCCCTACCACTTAGGCTGATTGATACCTTTGTCTCTGAACACTAACCTTGTTTTTTCTTTGATGGTTCCATCTAAATTCTCTCACCCACCCCGTAAATGTTACTTTCTGCTAAGGGACCTGAACCACACTCACTTAAGCAACTACTAACTCCCAAAACTGTCTAATTTTTTTCTATTTGAGACAAGGTCTCCCTGTACTGCTAGTTGGCTTGAAACTCAGAGATCCATCTGTCTCTGCCTCTGGAGTGCTGAGCTTAAAGGTGTGTGCCACCACGCCTAGCTTGTCTCACTTCAAACATCTTGGAGTACTGGTGTACTCCAAGAACTGGAATGCACCATCATACCAAGCAATCACATTTATCGGTCACCCAGTCTTAATTCACGTCCACAATTTCAGATCCCATATGCAAGGTAATCAAGCTCGTCTACCTGTCTGACCCCCTCCCCCCACCCAGCTATCATGTTGAAAAATCTGATTGGGGCTTTTTAAGAACGTTATTCAGCCCAGAGTGGTGGCACGGGCCTTTATGGAGACCACTCAGGAGGCAGAGGCAGGTGGATCTCTGAGTTCAAGGTCAGCCTGGTCTACATACAGACTTCTACGCCAGCTAGGGTTACAGGGAGACCCTGCCTAAAAACTCTGTTCAAAAGCTCCTTATCAGCCAGACGTGGCGGCACACGCCTTTAATCCCAGCACTCAGGAGGCAGAGGCAGGTGGATCTCTCTGAGTTCAAAGACAGCCTGGTCTACACAGCTAGTTCCAGGACAACTGGAGCTACAAGGACACACTGTCTCAAAAAGACAAAACCTCCCTATCACCTGCAGAGCCTAAGATGCACCCCAACCTTTATACCACTCATGATGCCCCACTTATATTCTGGCGATAAAGAAATGCTGGGACATCTCAGAGCATGCCTGACAAAAAGCCTTTGTCATGAAGCTCCAGTTAGTCTTTCTTCATTCTTCACTCAACTTGTATTACTCTTTCAAGGCTCAACTAGTAAGTCACCTTCACTGACCATTAACTATGTCCTTTCACAGGCTGGATTTTACATCTACGTGATGCCTCTACCCCATCCCTGCTGTCCTTCCCATTATCAACTGCCTTCATATTCTACTGGAATCATTTGCTCTATCATCCCAAAAGAGTGAACATCTCCGTTCAGGGGGCAGGAACCCTGAGTCTGCACACAGCACTCCAAGCACGTGGATCAATATATAAGTTTTATGAATGAAGTAACCCCCGACCCCTAAGCAACTTGAGGCAGACTGCTCTCCTCAAAAGGTCTGGCCCTCAAGACCCCGGGACACCTTCAGCCCTACCCACCTTCTCGAAGTGGTCCTGGTCCCAGGCATCATCATAACCGGAATAGTTACCGGGAAAGTCAGTGGTATGGACCTAGAGCAAACAGGAAATCTGTCCACGAAGGGCCCATGAGGCCAAGCCGGTCCCCAGCCCATCCTCACCTCCCGGCCCCGCCCCAGTTCCTCTGAGCTCCGGCCAAGCAGCTGACATTGCGAACGCCGAACTCCCCCAAAACCACGCGACTCCTCATTTCCTCCACTGCCTGGGCCACAGCCATCGTTCCTCCGTCGATACAATGGAAGCCTCTTGCCTGCGCGTGCGTACTGGAGCCCGACCCCCCCCCCCGCCTCTGCGGCAACGCTCCGCCCCCTGCCGTCTAATGTCGCGATATTTTGCTCCGCCTCTGTCCACGTCCCCTGCTTCCGGAAGTCAATTTGGGCCAAACATCCGGGCTTCTCTTTTTTGCGTTCCTCCTGCTGTTTCTTGGTCTCTCTTCCCTCTCGCGCGGGCCCAGGTCTTGTCTACTGTCCTCACGACCACGAGGCTAGCGCGGGCTTCAGCGACGGGAGCCCTCGAGGGACATGGCGACCACGGCGCCGCCAGCCGGCGCCGCCCGAAACGGAGCTGGCCCAGAATGGGGAGGCTTCGAAGAAAACATCCAGGTAATGGCCCCGAAGCTCCAGCTGCCAGCAGTCCAGGGCCGGAGTGCGGTGGATTCTCCCTCGGGGCCTGGAACGCCCCGCCCCTCCGTTGGAATATTTGTCTCCTTTGGTACTTCTAGGAGATATAGAATAGTGGCTAGTGGCGACCAGCCTGGCCTCGGGGCTCCAGGCCTGACCGAGGCGTTAAGGGGAAAGCAGTGCTGTTGCTTTGTGGACGAGTTCGGTCAGTGTCAGACCGAGCGTTGGGCTGGGAGACAGGATTCATTGACACTCGCGAAAAATCCCGTGTGTATAGTCTTGTTGGAGGGTTGGGAAAGACAAACGGGCCCTTTTGAAGCTCATGAACTGAAGATAAGTTGTAGGTTGCCTGGACAACGAAAGTGTGGAGACTAGAGTTGGGCCGGCAGTGAAGGGAAGGGATATGGCTTATGTGTAGTGATTCCAGGCTATATCCTTAGCTGTAGAAGAACAGAGCGTCAAACCCGGAGATGAGCAGAGGACTAAAGGATGCAACAGAAAGGACCCTCACTCTGGGAGCCATTGTCTTCACAGGGGGGGGGCTCTGCTGTGATTGACATGGAGAATATGGATGATACATCAGGCTCCAGCTTCGAGGATATGGGTGAGCTACATCAGCGACTTCGTGAGGAAGAAGTAGATGCCGATGCTGCTGCAGCAGAAGAGGAGGATGGGGAGTTCCTGGGCATGAAGGGCTTTAAAGGCCAGCTGAGCCGACAGGTGGCTGATCAGGTAAGCAAGACTGAATTCCTGACAGAAGAATGGAACTTCAGGAGGTGCCATGTTTAAGTTAGTGTGAGTTGTGTTTTCCAGTTAGAGCCGCACAGAAATCCAGCAAAAGTAGGCAACAGTTTAGAGTCAGGAGTTTCATAATGCTCATCTCCCTTCAGATGTGGCAGGCAGGGAAGAGACAAGCTTCCAGGGCCTTCAGCTTGTATGCCAACATCGACATCCTGAGACCTTACTTTGATGTGGAGCCTGCACAAGTGCGAAGCAGGTGAGGATCCTTCTTAGAAGCTCCCATCTTTACACTTATTCCCTCATCGAAACTATAAGCACATGCCACGCCCTAAGCTCTGGTGAATTACCCCTCACTGTAAAGCCATCACCCTCATCACCACACCTCTCACTGAACAAAACATAAGGAAAGGACATTGCCTTTGTTCTCGTTCCTCAACCCACGGAGTTGGTTTGCACCTGGAGCTTCTGTAGCACTTCACAATCCTCTGCCAGTGACATTTGAGCCTGCAGTACATTGTTATTCCTAGGTCTGTCTCCCAAAAGACCAACAATTCCTCAAAAGCAAGCTCTGCCTTTATCTTTCCTGGCACCAGAATTTCAGGGCATAGTTGTTAAATGACTTTTTTTTTTTAATCTTATTTTTGTATGTGTATGAAGGTACTGTCTGCCTGTAGGTTTGTGCACCCGTGTCGTGCAATGCCTCGGAGGTCAGAAGAGGGTCTCGGATTCCTATGGAACTGGAGTTCTCCTGGAATTGGAGTTACAGACGGTTCTTAGCCGCCATGTGGGTGCTGGGGATCGAACCCGGGTCCTCTGCAAGAGCAGTTGGTGCTCTTAACTGCTAGGCTATCTCTCCAGCCCCGTTAAATGACTTTTTTTTTTTTTATTAATTTTATTTATTTCCGTATGTGTATGAATGTATCTGCATGCAAGTCTGTGCACCCGTGTCGTGCAATGCTGCGGAGGTCAGAAGAGGGTCTCGGATTCCCCTGGAACTGGAGTTCTCCTGGAATCGGAGTTCCAGACGGTTCTCGGCCGCCATGTGGGTGCTGGGAATCGAACCTGGGTCCTCTGTAAGAGCGGTCGGCGCTCTTAACCACTAGGCCATCTCTCCAGCCCCCTAAATGACTTTTTTAGAACTGGATTTAATCTTAGACTTGGTTCTTTGTTGATCCTTTAACCAGTACTAATAACCCAGGGCCACTGAGCAGGTATCTATTTTAAATAGAGAGCTTTTGCTCTCTGTGCAGAGTGCTATCCTGGTGGTATCTGATTTAGCAGTGAAGGTAGGTGGGAGCCTTGCCATTGAGCACAGTTACAACATAGTACTCCTGTACTAGGATGGGACATCCAGGAGAGACGTGAATCTAGACAGGCTGCTGGGTACCACAGGGAAGAATTTCCAGACTAATATCTAGGCTTAAATAATAATCCAAGACACCTAACTAAAAATAACAATAACATAAATGTATTATTGCATACTAGCCACAATAAAGGGGAGAAATGACATTTTATTCCTTCTGTGTGGAATTTTCATACCACTTCAAGTGTCGGGTTTTTGGGAGGTTTTGTTTTTGTTTTGGTCGTTTGAGACAGTCTCCCTGTAGCCCCAGCTGGCCTGGAACTTGCTATGCAGACCAGGCTAGCCTTGAAATGACAGACATCAGCCTGCCTCTGCCTCCCGTGTGCTGGGATTAAAGGTGTTCACCACCATGCCCAGCTTTTCAAGTGTATTTTTCAAGAAAATGTTCAGTGCCTGGAGGAGTGGTAAGCAGGAAGAGGCCAGGACTCACACTGTTCCCCCTCAGTAGTGACACCTTTCCCAGGGCTTCTTTACTCCGAGTCCCTTCTGCCGAGGTTTGTCTTCTGTAGGGATGCAGACCAAATAAATAAATGGTTAAGTCACTTGGTCTCTCTGGGCTCTCCAAGTAGCTGCTGCTTCACTCTGCTGTTTCAGAGGGTCTTCCTTTCTCAGAGTGATTTTTCTCATTCCCTCTCTGTCTTTACTTCTCCTCCCCCCTGTCATCCAGCATGTCCTCTGGGCCAACCCCATTCCCTGGCAGTAGAGACACAAGTAAGATTCATACCCTGTCCTCCAGAACGTCAGCTAGCACTGCCTCTACTCTCATCTCTCCTCTCCCAGGCTCCTGGAATCCATGATCCCTATCAAGATGGTCAGCTTCCCCCAGGTGACTAGGGAACAGCATGTCTGCATGGGGGTGGGGGGCAGGGTAGAGGGTGGTGCTCTAGCCTGGGCAAGTGTAGAGAGAAGAGGCATTGTATCCTCCAGCTTGATGATCGGTGTGTTAACAGAAAATCGCAGGTGAGCTCTATGGACCCCTCATGCTGGTCTTCACATTGGTTGCGATCCTCCTCCACGGGATGAAAACATCTGACACCATTATCGTAAGCACTTCAGAAGACTAGGGGGCCGGGAGGGAGGCTTGAAAGCTGCCCAAGGACACTGGAGTGAGGCAGGAGCTCCTGCAGAAGGCCTGGGTGAGGCCGAGGTCAGAGGTGTCTCAGCACTAAGTAGAATCTTCACCCCACAGCGGGAGGGCACCCTGATGGGCACAGCCATTGGCACCTGCTTCGGGTACTGGCTGGGTGTCTCGTCCTTCATTTACTTCCTTGCTTACCTGTGCAATGCCCAGATCACCATGCTCCAGATGTTGGCACTGCTGGTAAGGAGCCCAGCCTGGAGGTGGGCAAGGGTGACCTTAAAAAGAGTAGCAACTCTTTGCTGCTTCTGTCCTGGGGCCTGTGGGACTGGAATGGGAGGGGCAGGCCAAAAGACCTCCTGATTACCCGTGGTCCAGTGGAGCCAAAGGCCAGCCCAACCTGAGTGATGGTCTGCTCCTCCTTTTTCCCCAGGGTTATGGCCTCTTTGGACACTGCATTGTCCTGTTCATCACCTATAACATCCACCTCCATGCCCTCTTCTACCTCTTCTGGCTTCTGGTGGGTGGGCTTTCCACCCTACGCATGGTAAGCTGAGCAGGTTTTGCTGCCCACCCTACAGAGAGCTCTAGAAGGATCCACTGACAATTCTGCTTTGAGCTGGGGGTGTTTTCTCCACCCCTCACTTTGAAACTAGGTAGGCCCTCTGAGCTGTATTCCTGTGGCCCTAGGTGGCAGTGTTGGTGTCACGGACTGTGGGCCCCACCCAACGGCTGCTCCTTTGTGGCACACTGGCTTCCCTACACATGCTCTTCCTGCTTTATCTGCATTTTGCTTACCACAAGGTGGTAGAGGGTAAGTGGCAGGAAGGCCTGCATGATGAAGGGAGCTGCATGAGCTGACCTGACCTGGGGCCTGCTCAGCCAGCTCCACTCACCCTCCATCCTTCCTCCTTTCAGGGATCCTGGACACCCTGGAGGGCCCCAACATCCCACCCGTGCAGAGAGTCCCCAGGGACATCCCTGCTGTGCTCCCTGATGCCAGGCTTTCTGCCACTGTACTAAATGCCACGGCCAAGGCAATTTCAGTGACCCTGAAGTCACAGTGACCCTGCCTGAAACCCTTGGCCAGCCCTATCTCCCCAGCTGTGGAACAGAGGAAGATTAAAGGACAGAATTGATGACGTTGTCTCTTTGATGAGGTCTCCAGCTGCCACTGGGCTGATGCTGCCTAAGTACCTCCTTGACACCTGTCCTTCTTAAGGGCACAAGGCCGGAACTCCTGTACAGGACTGCAAGGCTCTGCAGCCAAGTGCAAAAAGTGGGTCAGCTCCTCTGAGGCCCCCACCACCTACCCCTTCTTTCTCTCTCTCCTGTTGTCTTGCTAAATATAGACTTGGTAATTAAAATATTGATTGAAGTGTGAAACTGCAGCTACTGTTGCAGCCCTTCTCCCATTCATCCTACTTCCTCTACACAATCTGTAAGCAGTGATAAGGTCACATGTTCTCTCTGTACCCTCACTCAGCTAAGCAGGATGAAGGCAGATCCCATAGGAGGCATCAGCTGTTGATGGAACCTGCAGGGAGAGCTAGGGCTTGACTCAGAGCAGCAGTCCTCTGGTATAAGTACATCAGGCTTAAGTCTGGGTAATTCTAAGAAACCAGTGCAGCAAATGACTTGACCTCATGCTAGCCTCCACATAATTACAAGGACCTCCTGTGCCTGGGTCACTGATGATGTCCCTATAAAGCTCACATTCCAAGTCAAGCATGCACACTGAGACTAGCTCCCTTTAGTTTTCTGTCCGCCATGTGTTACTGAAAACTAACCAACACTGTAAATTTATTGGTTTTGAGACAGACTCCCTGTAGCCCCAGCTGGCCATGTAGACCAGGCTGGCCTCCCATCCTAACTGCTTCGAGTGATATGCTGTGCCACACCTTGCACCACCTTTTTTTTTTTTTTTTGAGGCAAGGTCTCCCTGTAGCCCCAGCTGGCCTGGAACTTGCTATGTAGACCAGGCTTGTCTGGAACCTAAAGATCACACACTTCTGCTAGGTGCTGGGACTAAAAGAATGTTGCTTTTTTAAAAAAGGAAACAAATGTCAGCCTTTCCCCTTCTCAGCTAGGACTGAACAGGTGCCCTTCTGCCCTGTGTTACACACGAGTTAACAGTCTTTTTTTTTTGGTCATTTTGAGACAGGGTCTCCCTGTAGCCCCAGCTGTCCTGGAACTCACTCTGTAAACCAGGCTGGCCTTGAACTCACAAAGATCCGCCTGCCTCTGCCTCCCAAGTGCTAGGATTAAAGGCGTGTGCTACCACGCCCAGCTGCGAGTAACAGTCTTAGCAGTGTGCTCCTGCCTCCTCTGCTGGCCACATAGGGCCCTGGGTCAATTTGACAAACCTTGATATTGGCATCCCCGGTCACAGCGACATTAAGACACTTTTAAGGCTGTACACAGAGTCCCTTGCATGTACAAGGCTTACCAGCCCTGGCCTAGGGCGCTGTCGTGGGGCCGCCATATTAGCTGGGAAGTCCTCGCGGACTGGAATCCCCACGCACGCTGCGCCTCGCGTCACTGGACCGTGGGGGCAGGGCGAGGATTAACGGGCCTTGAGCTTCCAAGCAGAACTCAGGGTCTAGAATCTTGGCGTGGGCGCCGACTCTCAGGATTCAGGCCTTAAGAATGGAGCAACACGGAGGAGTAAAAGAAGCCGCAACTGGCATCCCAGGGCGTGCCTCCATCTTTCTACCCTAGGCCTGTCCGAGGATGCAGCCCTCGCCCCCTTTCTGCTGTGGCCCCACACCCACCAGACACTCCCTCCACTCTGGCCTCGCAGGGAGAAGAGCCCGCGCGGGCCTCGAGGGCTGGTAGAGGTCTGGGGGGGAGGGGGGCGGGGCGAGCGGCAGTGACGCGTCCGTTGCCATAGGAACCCGCCGCGGGGCTCGGGCGCAGAAGCTGAAGCTAGAGAGGCCGTCTACCTCCCGCGCCGGCTGTCCCCGCAAGTCGCGCGGCCCGGCTCCGGGGTGGCCGGCATAGCCGGGCCAGAGAGAAGCGGGAGCGGCCTCCGAGCCGGTGTCGGCCCCGCGCGTCCTGTGCTGCCGCCCCTGGGTCGCCGCCGCCGGAAGCGCGAGCGAGAGGACCAGTGCGGAGCAGCGATAGCCCTGTCCTCGGACCGCCGCCCAGACACGGACCGCACAGTCCACCCCCGTCCCCGCGCCGCTCCGTCTCAGCCCGGCCCGGGACCTGCGCGCCTCCGCAGCCCCCGCCCACTCCGCAGCCCCGGCCCAGTCCGGCCCGGGCTGCTGCCGCTGCCTCCGCCGCAATCTCTGCCTCCGCCGCTCCGGCCCAGACCTCAACTGGGACCGCGACCCCAGCCCCGTCCCCGTCCCCGCCCCCGCCTGCGGCCCAGCCTGCCTCTGCCCAGGTCGGGGCCCCGCCGCCGGCTCCCGAGGCCCAGCCGCGGGGACGATGCTGCCGAGCTCCATCCAGATTTCCGGGGAGCCGCTGTCAGGCGCCGAGGTGCGGGACATCTGCCGCGGCCTGCGCGACAACGCTGTGCGCCTGCTCTCGCTGCGCGGCTGTCGCCTCTGCGATCGCGACTTCGGCCGCATCTGCCGGGCTCTCGCCGGGGCCACGTCCCTGGCGCAGCTCAACCTTAACCTAGGCGTCGTGTCCAGCGCCAGCCGCATCAAGCAGCTGGCGGAAGCGCTTCGGACCAACCGCTCCATCCAGTCCCTCTTGTGAGTGCGTCCCCTCGCAAGAGGGTCCCCGGCACTGTACCGCTACACACACACACACACACACACACACACACACACAGCCATATTCTGTACCTCAACCTTACCTTCCAGTACCTGTCTTCCTATTGACCTACCTTCCAAACCTTTAACATACACCTCATCCTCCTGCCCATGTCGTCACCACACCCTTCAAGCACATGTTATCTCCTGATTTTCCACATGCAGACCCACACGAGACGGGACCCCCTCATGGCAGGGAATGTCATTCCTCCCCACCATAACCCCAGTTACTTCATTGTGAAGTCCCCTCACTTCCCAGGAAGGATCATCTCCTGTGGGGACTAGAGCCCAGCCCTTCCAGTTCTGCCCACTGAAGGATCTCAGATGACTGTGAGCATGTATGCTGTCTCCCCCGTTCACGATCCACATACCCCTCCCAGTGCAATCTTCTTAATCCCAGTTCCTGCCCCAGAAAAGAAACCAAATTCTCCTTCCATTTGTATTCCTTCAAATCTAGAATTTTCATTCTTCCTTCCCAGGGAAAGCTGTCTGACGGGGTGGGGTGGTTTTTCCAAATAGGTAAAGTTGATGGTGCCAAAACTGCTCTCCCCTCAACCCTCAGCCTACATGGAAGCCCGCTGACAGATGCAGGGCTGGCCTTGCTAAACCCGGCCCTGGCTCTCCACCCTGCCCTAGTGGCTCTTGACCTGGGGGACTGCATGCTGGGTGATGAAGCCATCAACCTCATCTGTGGCCTCCTCCCTCCAGATGGGGCAAAGTCTGGTGAGCAGGGCCCTGCTGAGGGAGGGCATGAGCTGGTGTGGCTCTTGAGAACAGCTAAATGCAAAATGAAGGGGGTGTGGCCCAGAGCTAAGTGCTGGGCAGGTGCAGTAAGAATGCCTTTTGGGGGGAAGCTTGAGGGACTAAGCAGGGTGGAGACTGGGATCGAAGCAGGGGAGGCTCTGGACCTCGGTGGTTGGGAACAGGGTGGTTCCCAGCCCCTAGAAGTACCCCAGAAATAGTAGAAAGGGGGCTAAACAAGGGCCTGAGTACCCGTCCTGGTTTCTTGCCATGCTACTGCCTAGGCTTGAAAGAACTAACACTGAGTGCCAACCCTGGCATCACTCCGAAGGGCTGGAGCCGTCTCGCCATTGCTGTGGCACACAGCTCCCAGGTCCGAGTCCTCAATCTGGACTACAATCCCCTGGGTGAGCTCAAGACTGTTCTCTTCTGTTTTCGCCGTCTCCCACCCTATCCAAACCCTCAGAGCCCTGGTGCCATGCTAACTCCCACCTAAGCAAGGGAAGATGAGGGGCCTAGTAGAGGAGCCAACCATTGTGGAGGACCTAATGACCAAGTAGATTAAAGCATCGGTCAGAGCCCCTGGGCCTAATGTGCTTCATTTCTTCCCTCACCAGTCACAATGCTCCTGACCAGGAGCAAGGATTAACATGTTGGCCTCTATGTGAGTCCAGGTGACGGAGTATGCATGCTGTCTCCCCAGGTGACCATGTGGCAGGGATGCTGGCTGTAGCTGTAGCCTCAAGCCGCACCTTAGAGGTACTAGACTTGGAGGGCACAGGGCTCACCAACCAGTCAGCTCAGGTGAGAAACTGTCATGTTTTGGAGACAAGCTAAGGAATCGGGTGGAGGCTAGTCATTGTCTGGGGACATAGCCAAGGGGAAGCCTGTTGGATCTGAGGATTGCCTGAACTGTGTTCATCCTTTTCTGTATCCTTTCCTTCCCCCAGACCCTGCTGGACATGGTAGAAAATTATCCCACAGCTTTGCGGAGCCTGGTGTTGGCTGAGAACAGCATTAGTCCAGAGCTGCAGCAGCAGATCTGTGACCTCCTCTCTGAGGGGGAGGAGGAGGAAGAAGTGGCAGAAGGGGCCGGTGACACCCAGGAGTGGGAGAGAGGGCGGGAGCCTGCTGCCCACCAGAGGGGCAACAGCTCCTGGATGTGCCCCAGTGGTAAGAATCCAGAGGGTTGATGAAAGCTAGGTATGGAAGATTCTGGGCAAGGGGTTGGGGTGGAGAACCAGGCCATGTCTCTAACCTATTTGTGATCCCTAACTAAGGAATGAGTGGTGGCCTGAATACCCTTCTGCCCTTCCACAGATCCCAGCTCACAGATGGTGCTAATGACATCAGGACTAGGGGACAGTCTGTTGGCTGAGACCGAGATGTGACTCTCCACTTGGCTGTGCATCAGTGTATTTGTCTGTGTCCCCACTACCTTCTCCCTGATGTCAGGGAAAGGCCCTGGGTCTGTGGCGGGGTGGGGTTATACTGGGGCTCTGGCAGCTCCTGGTGGCACTGTGGTGGGAGGCTCTGGAAGCTGGGATTAGCCAACAGCCTTGGGGTTTGGGCACTTGAACCCAGGGTATTGACTTTGAACTTGTTGGCAGCTCTAGCTGCAACCCGCTGGCTCGGAAGAGATTTTATAAACTTCACATGGCTTGTGGCTGTGGTCACTGGGGGATGGCCAAGGGGAAGAACCCACGCTACCACTAATCAACATTAGGGGGCAGTATCACTCTATGGCCCAAGCTCTGGGGAACACACTCCTCTCAGCCAGCTCCAATAGGTCAGCCTAGGTCTAGGGCCTGGGGGTTCTGGGGTTCTATGTATCTCATCTTAAAAATTAACTATAGGCTGGGCGTGGTGGCACACGCCTTTAATCCTAGCACTCTGGAGGCAGAGGCAGGCGGATCTTTGTGAGTTCAAGGCCAGCCCGGACTACAGAGTTCCAGGACAGCTGAGGCTAAGACCAAAAAACAAAAACAAAAAAAAAACTTAAGTACAGTAGAGAGCTGGGCTCAAATCAGAGGTAAAAGGGAGAACCTGGCAAAAACTATGAAAAATATAGGACTGGGAATGCTTAAGAATGGGAACAAGCCAGGCATGGGGACACACACCTTTAATCCTAGGCAGAGGCAGGCAGATCTCTGTGAGTTCAAGGCCAGCCTGGTCTACAGAGTGAGTTCCAGGACAGCTGGGGCTACAGGGAGACCCTGTCTCGAAAGACCAAAAAAAAAAAAAAAAAAAAAAAAAAAAAAAAAAAAAAGGGACAAGGGCTGAAGAGATGGCCCAGCAGTTAAGAGCATACTGTTCTTCCAAACAGTTTGGTTCCCAGCACCCATTAGGCAGCTCGCACCCACCTGTAACCCTAGCTACAAGGGGTATCAAACATGTCTGGCCTCCGTGGGCAACTGCACACACATCTACATACTCAAAGACATGCAGAGACACAAATAAAAAATAAAACAATGCCGAGTGTGGGAGCATGTTTGGGAGGCAGAGGCAGGCAGATCTCCCAGTTCCAAGCCAGCCTGGGCTACACAGTAAGACTGTCTCAAAAAAAAAGTTTTAGCTAGGCATGGTGGCACATACCTTTAACAGTACTCAAGAGGCAGGAGGTTCTTCATGAATTCAAGGCCAGCCTGGTCTACATAGTGAGTTCTAGGCCAGCCAGGGCTACATAGTGAGACAGACCCTGTCTCAAAATTAAAAATAAAATTTAAAGTCTGAGATTTGAGTGAAAGGGGAAGGTCATTAAGACAAATTAAGCCATACCAGCAAAAATAAGTTTTATTTGATTTTAAAAGTCATTAATGTGAAAATTTCCCAAAGCTGGGAGTAACAGTCTATAGCCAACGTTAAGAGGGGGGCCGGGCCTTGCCTAGAGCCCAGCTTGATGTACACCCTCCTTCGACAGCTGAGGGGAGCCCTGAGTCAGTCCACCCCGTGTGCCTGGGGCCAGGTGGGTCAGGCCTGAGGGCAGCAGTTCGTGCAGAGGAAAGCAGGCAGAAAAGGGAAAGCAGAAGCTAACAGCTCCTGACACCTTCCCAGACACAGACATGAGAGGCGGCCAGACGACGACGCTGATACGCCCCTCACCCCCACGACAGCGCCTGGGCTGGGCCACTGGAGCAAAGGGCTTGGGACTCAACTGCATGTTACCTTTGGAAAATATTCCAAGAGGAAAAGGGAAAATCATGAGGCAAGCTGGTTCCAGTCAGTGTCAGTGCAGCTGAAAGGCCTGGTGCGGCTCCTCATTCACAGGGAATGGAGCTGCCCAGGTCTGAGGGAAGAGTTCAAGGCCTCAGGAGCCTTTACACAGGCCCTGAGTGGCAGCAGCAGGAAGGCAAGCGGGCCTAGCTGAGCAGGGTGCCCTGCTCCTGGGCCTGTGTTAAGCTGTCCTTACGATGCAGGTGGTGTACACCCATCCTCTTGGGGCTGCGCTGGGGGCGGCTGGAGCTGGAGAGTGGCCATGCCCTGTCCTCACTGTGTGAGGCACTAGGTCCCTCCTCTGTGCCCCTATCACTAGGCAGCAGGCTCTGGCGCTCCTCCTCGGGGCTAACAGGCAGATTCAGCAATTCCTCCTCTTCCTCCCTGGGAAGGCCAGAATCCCGGTCTGTTGGTAGTAAAAGTCCACTCTCATGTGGGGAAGATGGTGGGGCATCAGTGGGGCTCAGGACAAAATGGCGCTGCAGCTCAGGGAGCACATCATGTCCAAAGGCTGTGCGCTGGAGCACGGCAGCAGGAGGTGGGGTGCGGTCCACAAATGCGCGCTGCCAGCTGGCTAGCAGGTCCTCCTCGGAGCTGGCGGAGCTGGCTGGGGCGCTGAGTGCCCACGGGGCTGGACTAGGCTGGTGGTGTGGTGAGCCCTGGGCTGAGGCAGGACTGCTAGGCACCAGGCTGGGACGGGCCTGCTCGCTCCCCTCCTCCACCAGGCTCAGGGAGATGGCCTGGCGAGTGGCGTAAGTACAGTTAGGTAGAGGGCTGTTTCGAGGGATTCTAATCTTATCCTCAGAGAACTCTATCACCTTTCGACCGGGATACAGTGGGTGTGGTGGAGATGGGGCAGGATAGGGACTCAGCTTCTCAAAGGCTGGCAGGGGCAGCTCCTCCTCTGGGGAGCCCCCTGCAGTACCCACAGATAGGCATTCCCCATTGGGCTGTGGAGAGGGACTGCCAGGGGCTGGGGGGCTGGCTGGGTCACCTGAAGCACCCCCACTCATGTCCACATGCACAAAGACATCCTCAGCCAAGGGGCGCCCAGCACTGCCTGACTGTGCTGAATTGAGCAGGAGAGACTCTGGCTTTTCCAATACCCTGGCAATGACTGCTGTGGGTACCACAGCCCCGGGGGCAGGGCTGGAGGCAGGACCCGAGCTGGCAGCCTCCTGACCACTGTGCAGATGCTTCCGGACCATGTCTTGTAGCTCACAGGGTAGCTAGGATAAAAGAGAAGGGAGAGATATAAATGCAGACAGCCTGACAGAGGAAAAGCACAGGCCGCCATGTCCACGCAGCTCAGCACTTAAGCTTTTCCTGCACAGACTTCACTCACAGACTTGGTAGGACTGGGGAAAAAAAAAGTTAACACTGGAGGATCATCTATCTCCCCTATCTGAGGTGTTTCCAACCAGAAGTCTTACAAATACCCCTATTTCTCTACAAGCCACAGCAACACTGGACCAGAGGTCCAGTCAGACGTCTAACCCCCAGGAACATGGGATCAGATGGGCTCTCGTTACTCATGGTTAATAGCCTTGGCCACCCCTTCCTCCCTGCACAGGCTCCTCAGACTGGGTCCCTGTGTCTATTACAGAAGTTCTTAGCCAGGCGTGGTGGCGCACACCTTTAATCCTAGCACTTGGGAGGCAGAGGCAAGCGGATCTCTGTGAGTTCAAGGCCAGCCTGGTCTACAGAGTGAGTTCCAGGACAGCTGGGGCTACAGGGAGACCCTGTCTCGAAAAGATAAAAAAAAAAAAAAAAAAAGAAAAAGTTCTAACACGCAGGGTATGGTGGCACACGCCTTTAATCTCAGCACTCGGGAGGCAGAGGCAGAACACACTCTGTGTGTTCAAGGCCAGCCTGGTCTACAGAGCGAGCTCCGAGCCAGCTGAGACTAAAGGGGGACCCTGTCTCAAAAATAAAACAAAACAAAAAAAATGTAACACAGCTCCAATACTAGTGATGGTCCTTGGCAATACCCAGGTCCTCAATAGGGTTGACCAGCTTGAGGGGCAACACAAGGGCCAAGAGGAAGGCAAGGTGGAAAAGGGGGAGTCTGAGGCAGGAGAATGAAGGAGAGAACCCAGAGTTGGGGCACCTTGAAGAGGGAAGGTGGAGCAGTGTTGCGCAGGCCCAAGTGTGCTCTACTCACATCGGCAAACTTGTGGCTCCGGAAGTGGGACTTGTTGCATTTGAGGAGCTGCACAGCCAGGTTGCAGTCCAGCCGGTACCGTTCCTAGAGACAGACCTGCTCAGAGCCCAGCCCGAGCCTGCCCGAGGGAGCGGGCCAGGCCCTGAGGAGGTGAAGTGCACATACATTGAGCTCCTCCAGCTTGTTGATGGTGTTTTTGGCATCCAGTAGCTTGTTGGTCAGCTCCACAATCTCCCAGTCCAGGGTCTTCCTATCCATCTCAGCCTTCTTGATCTGAGGCATAGACTTGTGGTAAACCTAGCCCAGACCCCAACTGGCCCTTCCTCCCTCCTCCTCCTCCCAGCCCAGAGACAAAAGGCCACAGGAGCTAGGGCAGCCAAGGCAGACAGAGCAGACAAATGACGGACAGACAGAAGGAGACGAGGCATCTCTCCTGCTCTCCAGGCTGCTCATGGGTGGGGGCTTCTGAGCAGGATCTACCTTCATGGGGGTCCAGGACAGAGGCAAAGAACAGCCTATCCTTTGAGGGAGCTTGAGGAGCTCTAGATACCAGGCCAGGAAGCTGATACCTCAAAGGCAGTAACTGCAGCCAGGGGCTACAGCCTATGTACACAGCTGCTTCCAGAACCAGGCTGTGAGTAGGGCACTGATGACATGAGCTGCTGGACAGCGAGGAAGCCGCAGGCCCAGAAGTAGCCTTCTGACCTTCAGCTCACAGCCTGAACTTATAGCCTGGGCTTGCTGCCACTACATCAGAGAAACTGTGAATGCTCTGTGGGGACATCAATCAGTGCCTCTGGCAAAGCCACCGGCAGCAATCCCAGCCTTCCCTGGAGAGAGGCACTGACTACTCAATGAATGGGCCTCACAATGACAGGAGCAGAGGAGGTATGTTCGAGGGGTAGAGGGAAACAGCCAGGGCCCCACAATCCTGGATCTGGGCTGAGGAGGCAGGCCAGAGCCCGAGAGAACACACACAAACTCAGACGCAACTGCAAAGATCCAGCTGTGGCTGAGAGAGGCCTGAGAGGGTGCGGCAGCAACGGTGCAGCATGAGAGGGAGACGAGGAGAGAAGAAAAACAGTGTGAGCATTAAGACAGTCCTGACTAGCACAGCACACTGCCCCACCCTCCCCAATCCCCACTGTGAACAGTACCCCCCTGGCAAGCCTGGCCCACCACTATGCTGTGAGCAAAGTGCCAGGCAAGCTGCCCTCCTGGCACAGTACCAGCATGTGCAGCTTGTCCTCGAGCTCCTGGTTGGTCCGTTGGGATGCCGTGTAGCTGTTCTGCAGCCTGGAGAAGGACATAAGGCAAAGCCCTCATCAAGATCGCGTTCTTTCACATGATAGTCTGGGCAAGTCCCTCTCCTTCCAATGCTTCCGGTTTCTCATCAGAATGAGGTGGGATCTGAAGCTCTTTCAGCTAACTCCTATGAAGGGAGAGAGCTCCTGTGTGTGCCCCTTGTTCCCACACCTGCGGAATTTGTCCTTAAATTTGTCCAGCTCCTCTCGACTCTGGCCTAGTTCCAGCTCCAGGCAGTCTTGTCCAATTTCCAGCTCCCGCTCCAGGGCTTCAGTGCGTCTGGTAGCTGAGGCCAGGCGTCGGCGAAGCTCTTCATTCTCCTGCTGCAAAAGTCTGGGAGTTGGGAGATGAGGAAAGACGGTCAGAGACAGAAGACCAACCCTAGAGCTCCAAACAGGGAGGGGAAGGAAGGGGTACGGGCACAGGAAAGTGGAGTTGGTAGCGTTCTTGGAGCCTCAGTCTGAGCTTAGGGAGGATCAATCCACAGGCCTTGGCCTTGAGAAAGGCCTGCGCTGGGGATGGGGGAAGGCAGAGTGAATGATAGAGGGAATTCTACCCCATCCATACACTAAGGAGGAATAACAGGATAGATTCAAAGGGGGCCAAGTTCCCAGCCTGCCTCTGCGTGCCACCCAAGCCAGCAAGGCACCAAACCCTACGACTAGTTTCCCCACTTAACAGCTTCTCCATCATTAATCTCTTGGCAATCCAGTCCGGCACTGCTCTCCCGAGAGGCCTCACATGGCTGAAAGAGCTGCAAGAGGCAGCTAGGATAGGACGGCCACTCTGCCCTCTGGAGCTCTCTAGCTAGGAGCTAAAGAAGGGCTCCTTGCATGCTGGGAGTGGGGGTGCATGCATTTAATCCCAGCACTCAGGAGGCAGGGGTAGATGGATCTCTGTGAATTCAAGGCCAGCCTGGTCTACATAGTGAGTTCCAGGCCAGCTGGGACTAAAGGGAGACCCTGTCTCAAAAACACCAAAAAAAAAAAAAAAAAAAAAAAGGGCTCCTTGCAAGGGCAGGCTGTCAGCCCATGGATCAATGAAAACCCTTTCTCAGAACACAAAGCCACCTCCCAGAGCCCCGAAAACACTCCAGCCCAACTTTTACCTTTACTGGTCATATCCACATGTGCCTGAGGATAGCTATGAATCGGGCCCAACATAAAATTGCAAATTTAGCATGGTATGGTAGTGCACATCTTTAATTCCAGCACTCAGCACTCAGGGGGCAGAGGCAGAGGCAGAAGAAGAGCCGGGCAGATCTCTCTGAGTTCAAGACCAGCCTGGTCTACATAGAAAGTTCCAGGCCAGCCAAAGCTATATAGTGAGATTCTGTCTCGGAAAAAAAAAAAATTTACTTAAAATACAAGATTTGAAAAAAAAAGAAAAAAGAAAAATAAATAAAATACAAGATTTTTCTGCAGTCTATTTTATAATTTGTGCGGTTCTCAAACATGAACTCTGTAAAAAACAATGCTCTGTCTTGTCGTTGTCGTCAGAAGTTGAAAAGACCTGAGCCAAAGAAAAGCCTGATGAAAGTACTACGACTGAGCACGGTGCTCAGAGGGACAGTCAAGACAAGGTGGTGTAGCAGGAGTGTCACGGGCAGTCAATACTCACTTCATCCTCTCCGAGTCAGTCAGGGGCTCCTGGGCAAAAAAGAAGAGAAACTTGATACTCCAGACTACTAACCTCATCCTCCAAACAAACAGCCCTGGAAAGGGCCATGTCTGAAACCCAACCACTCTCACAACAGAAGAGGAGGGAGACAGGGTCCTCTAGAGACATGAAATCTAGTAATGCCTGGACAAGCTCAGATAACCCTCTCCCAGGCCAACCAGAAAATTCTAGAACTTCTTCCAACCTTCATCTTTAATCCTAAAGCCATTTTCAAAGGGTCCTAGTAGCCATTCCACCTCTCCCCAGGATACACCAGGATACAGAGCACCTCTCGGCTGTCTGTCTACTGGGCTCCTCCCGGGTCCTCTTTTCACACAGGTATGGGGAAGGAATGAAGTAAAACCAAGCTACAAAAGAGTTAAGTTTTCACCAAGCCCTCTCAGCCCCCTGCAACAGAAGATGGGCAGAATAAGGACCCAGAATAAGGAGGGTTAAGTGGGACAAGTGAATGGCCAAGAGTCTCTGGAACGAGATGCTATGGTGTTTTTTGGTTTGTTTACAGACAGGTGGGAAGCCCAGACTGAACTCAAACTCTTGACCTCCTGATCTTCATGTCGCCAACCTTCCAAGGGCTGGGATTACAGGTGTACAGGCACACATACATACAGGCATACAGGCACACATACATACAGGCACACATACATACAGGCATACAGACACACATACATACAGGCACACATACATACAGGCATACAGGCACACATACATACAGGCACACATACATACAGGCATACATACATACAGGCACACACACATACAGGCATACATACATACAGGCATACATACATACAGGCACACATACATCATGCCTAGTCTTTGAACCTCCTGAACCAACTTCCCTAAACCCCTAGAGTGCTCATCATCCAAGAACCAGAGCCCAGCCAACCACAAACCAGGCCAGGCCCAAACTATGCAGGAGGGACATGAGGCAGACCGCTTCAGAACTGCAGGCATGGGGAAACCAATGAGGTGAGTTAGATCATGGACTCTAGGGCCTGACGACTGGACCTGACCCTATTCTGCCATATACTAGCCATAAGCTTAACCTCATTTAGCCACACTTGCCTTGTTTATAAAACCAGGGGACCAAGAAAAATGCATTAACAACTGAATTTTTTTGTTGTTGTTGTTTTTTTTGGTCTCCCTATAGCCCCAGCTGGCCTGGAACTCACTCTGTAGACCAGGCTGACCTTGTACTCACAGAGATCTGCCTGCCTCTGCCTGCTGAGTGCTAGGATTAAAGGCGTGCACCACCATGCCCCGCTAACAACTGAAATTCTTATTCAACATTCCCTGGACTGAAATGATCAAATTGTGGCATTTCTGCCCGGGTCTGTCCACAGGAGCCACAGGACACCCGGTGCTCAGCATCTGAATCCAACTCTCAAGGTCTGTAAACATGCTCTGGATACTGCATCAGGGGAGAAATAGGCAGCAAGGTGAATAAACCCCCAGCATGACGAAACAAGGGAAGAGAGCCAACCTGGGGTATTTCACAGTTGACCGTAGGCCTCCTAAGAACAGGCTTAACAGGGTTCCCAGCAGGGAGTATGTAGTTAACATGTGTTAGCTAAACAAAGCAGAGCTGGAGGAAGCGCCGGACTTCCTGGGGACAATAAAGAACAGCTGTGGTGTAGGGAAGCAGCTGGAGCACCATCTCCTTAAGCCCCACAAGGGGCCGAAGTTGACTAGCTCTCCTCCACTACAGAGAACTGGAGTCCAGCTTCCCACAGCACAGTCAGAGGGCTGTGTGTGGCAGGGAGAATTCCATCTTAGGGATCAACTCCGCAGACCTGCAAAGACTAAAATTCCCTGACACGTGAACAAATACTCAAATCCCCCACCAGGCCTGCTACAACTAGAAGATCACAGGCCTATAACTCTCACCCTAACACAGGACCTGACACAGTTCAGGCCTAAGAGGGCAACTGGATAGCCAGCCTCGGGGGCCCACTTCTGCCAGCTGGGGTGAGGTCTCATTCTCACTGACCTCTTGCTCCAGCCGGGATGCAGGAATGTCCAGTCGCAACTCCCGATGCTCTGGAGGCGCCTTGCGGTAAGGTTTCTTAGCTGGGGCTGCACTGGTCATTCTGGGAGGTACAGGCTCCTCCACCTGCTTAGAGAAACCAGGAAGATAGTGGCTCAAAGTAGTGGCTTTGGGGACCAGTGAGATAACTCTATGAGAAGACAGTGGCTCAAAGTAGTGGCTTTGGGGACCAGTGAGATAGCTCTATGAGTAAAGGCGCTGCTGCCCTAACAACATACATTTCATCCTTGGAATGAACAAAGTGGAAGGAAGGAAATGACTCCCACGAGTTGTCCTATGACCTCGACATGTGGCACTGTGCCTACATTCTCCCTGCTCCCCCCAAACAAAATAAACAAATAAATGAAAAAAACAATGTTAAAGAGGTCTTTGGGGGCCAGAGAGATGACTCAGCAGTGAAGAGCACTTGCTGTTCTTGCAGAAGACCTGAGTTCGAATCCCAGCACTCACGTGGTAGTTAACATAGCTAACAACCAGTTCCCGGGGGTCTGAGACCCTCCTCTGCTCTCTGGCACTGCACAACATGGATGTGCTTACATACATACATGCACACAATACACACATACACATAAAATAAAAATAAAGCAAAATAAAAAGATCTTTGGACTGAAAGAAAAAACATTTTTTTGGTCTTTTTGAGACAGTAGGGTCTCCCTTTAGTCCCAGCTGGCCTGGAACTCATTATATGGACCAGGCTGGCCTTGAACTCACAGAGATCCTCCCAAGTGCTAGGATTAAAGGTGTGCACCACCACGCCCAGCATTGTACTGAAAATTTTTAAAAGATGATAAAAGGGGACATATGGAGACGATACCAACTAGGGAGATACGCCTGAGCCAGTGCTGGGTCATTAGAAAGGGCTAGACTTGGGTGTGTCAGTACTGTGGGTCAGGGGAAGGCATGAATCCAGTAAGAGAACAGGCAGGTGGGAAAGCAGGACCCAGGACCTGGGCCCCAGAGGCATAGACCCTGCTCTAAGAGTGGGGCAGGAAGCCTCAAGGACAACCTGTGACTGTCCCATGTGGGCACAGAGGGTTGTAAAAGCATCTATGTATCTGTTTCCTAAACTCTAAACTGAGGATCAGAGCGGCACTAATTTCAAAGGGCTGTTGTATAGATTGCACTGGGCATGAAAAACAGTGCCAGGGTAGGAGCAGCTGGCGGCACAGGCCTGGAATTCTAAGTATGCAGGAGGCAGAGGAAAGAGAGTCATGCTTTCGAGACCAGCCTCATATCGTGAGACCCTGTCTTCAAAAAACAAAACAAAGCCAGGTGTGGTGGCAAATACCTTTAATCCCAGCACTCGGGAGGCAGAGGCAGGTGGATTTCTCTGAGTTCAAGACCAGCCTGGTCTACAGACGGAGCTCCAGGCCAGCTGGAACTAAAGGGAGACCCTGTCTCAAAAAGACAAAACAAAACAACAGTGTCCTGCACCTAGGAAATACTCAATAGTTTGCTTTCTACAAATTATAACCAAATCTTAAGGGATGCTGACCCAACCCAAGCTCCAGAGTCGGGGTCTCCAAGTGTGAGAACTGCTTCTGAAGGCCAAGCTCTTGCATTTGCACCATTCTTATCGTACCAGCCTCCACCAAAAGAGGACACCTGCCTAGCCCCGGACATCCCAGCCTCCCAAGAGAGTCAAATGGGGGATTCAGGCTTCAACAGGACATACCGTCTGTTCGTCGGCAGCTCTCTGTTCTGCTGTCCTAGACTTAGCCCTCGGCTCTCCGCATCCCACGGCCCCTCCACTTCCTCTAGCCAAAAGCTCCTGAGATCAGAGAAGGGAAGAAAGTGGAGACCAGGTGTCATCACCTGTCTGTCAGTGCTGCAGGCCTGCTGCCTGCCCAGCCAGGACCTGGAAGGCCCTGGGGAATGCCAAGCAGGAAGCCCACAGGACATGGGTCTTAGGGGGAAGCAGCGGAGGTAGAGGCAGAAGATCATGAGCTTAATGCTCGAGCAGGCTGGGTTTACATGGTCACACAGTGAAGCCGTTTCAAAAAAAAGAAAAAAGATTTGAGGTAATATGTTTCTGCCTTTCTCCAGACAAGCCATGTGTTGTTACACAAATACATTTTCTCATTACCCCATTCCCCATTCTGAAATGGGCCTGGCACTGTCCTTATTTCTACCTCCTATCTGTCCTGTTCATTTCCTAGGCATCTCAGAATCTGGAAACAGCTAGGAAATTTGGGGAACATGGACTGCAAATGACAGCACCAGGCAAGAGCCCAGCGGAGGCGGGAGATGACGCTGCTGCAAAGGGCCCCTAGCTCTGGTTCCACAGGAGCTCAAAGACCATTTCTGTATACAGTGGTGGTCATGGGCCTTGGCAACAAGGAAAGGTAGCTCCAAGAAAGAAAATCTGGAACGCAGCGATGTAGAGCAATGGCTCTCGATTATGGTGATTTTGTCCACCTGCTTTGCTTCCTCCAGGGACATTTTTGGTTGTCAAAACCTGCAGAGGGAGAGGAACCACTACTGGGTAGAGGCCAGATCTGTTGTTACTCATCCTGCAGTGCACAAGGGAGCCACCATTAAAAGGTGGTGTCAGGACAAAGAGTTAACAGTGCTGAGGTTGAGAACTGCTAGTATAGAAAACACAATTTCGAGACTGGCAAGCTGGCTTAACTGGTAAAGGTGCTTGCTGCCAAGCCTGACAATCTGAATGTGATCTGTGGGACCAACATAGTGGAAAGAGAGAACTCTTAAAAGTTGTCCAGGACCGACCCTCACACGTGCACTGTGGCATGCACCTGCACATTTGCACACACACAATGTTAAGCAGATGGCTCAATGGTTAGGAGTACACGCTGCCCTTGCAGCAGACCCACATTTGGCTGCTCACAACTATGTGGACCTCCAGCTCCAGGAGACGTTCTGACCTCTGAGGGACCCTGCACTCACATACAAATACCCACACGTGGACACACATGCACAAATAAGTTTAAATAGCAAAAATAAATCTTTTAAAATCTTAGAAAAACCTGAGTGGGGAGCTAAGACTGGGCCCAGGGGACACCCAGAGTGACATGCCTGCTCACTACGACAACCTGCTAGGCCCTACTCGCACGGTTGGGCCAGGCCCAGGGCTGCCTAGCACTGGACACCCAGAGTGACATGCCTCCTCACTACAACAACCTGCTAGGCCCTACTTGCACGGTTAGGCCAGGCCCGGGGCTGCCTAGCACACGGACACCCAGAGTGATATGCCTCCTCACTACGATGACCTGCTAGGCCCTACTCGCACGGTTGGGCCAGGTGACCTGCAAGGTCCCTTTGGGTTCTTAGGTTCTAAGACGCACTCATACCCCTCCTGACCCCCATCTGTAATAAGCTGGGCTGCAGCATGGGGGCAGCAGCCACCAAGGTGATTAGTAGAAGCAGTAACCCTAGGTGGCCTTTTGAGCATAGAAAACAATCTCTTCCCACCCCCATCAACCCAAACAGAGCTGGGGGCTGGGGGAGGCCTTGCGGGCTAAAGCATGTGTTCCCACTGTCAGGACATGCCCTGGCCATGACTCCTGTCACATTCCAGCGGGGCCTGGGGCAGGAATGGGGTGCGGGGG
>VZQC01011063.1:63555-79401 GCA_009823505.1 Rhizomys pruinosus | reverse complement strand
AAAAAAAAAAAAAAAAAAAAAAAAAAAAACTACATGCATTAGTCATTAGTACCAGGGTTGGTTTACAGTGCTATATGTTAGGGAATGTCAAAGGTATACAAAAAGCAAATAGGACAGATGATAAATGGTTTAAGGAAAGGGGTTATGAGCACCAGGAAAAGGTCTTTTTATTTGTATTTTTCTGTATAGTTGGCTTTGTTTTTTATTGTAGTTTTTTTTAGTTTTTTTATGTGTATGAATATTTTGTTGGCATGTAGGTACATGTAGTGCTCATGAAGGCCAGCAGAGATTGTAACTACTGTTGACCCATCTCTCCAGCTCCAAGTTTTTATTTCTTTTTTTTAAATTATTTATTTATGTATTTATTTTTTATTTTTATTTATTTATTTTTTGTCTTTTTGAGACAGGGTCTCCCTGTAGATCCAGAAGTCCTAGAACTGACTATGTAGACCAGGCTGGCCTTGAACTCACAGAGATCCACCTGCCTCTGCCTCCCAAGTGCTGGGATTAAAGTGTGTGTCACCATGCTGGGCTTTACTACCTTCTTGTCTTCTCCCCAGTCACCCGGAACCCTGCAGGCTCCCTTGTGTGCTCCTTCCACCGAATGCCTCTTCTTTACTTCCCTACCCCAATTCCTGCTGAGGCCTATACCCTCTTCTAGGTACCAGGGCACTTGTCAGAATACACAGCAGGGAGGGCAGTGACATGCTCAGGTACCTGGTGATTCTGACTCTGACTTCCTGCTACATGTATTTAATCCCAAGCTTTTCTGAGGCTAGAGGCAATCAGCTTCCTGGTTGGAGGACAAATAAGGACAAGGCCAGCAGAGACACAGGCAGTGAATGCAGACAGAGACTCCAAGGGTGGAGGTGGGGGTGGAAGGCTACTCTCTGAGAACCAACAACATGTCTCACAGGGAGGGAAACACTCCTGGATAGGGAAGCAGGGACAACCCACAGGAAACCTGCAGGGTCCCCAACTCTAGTCTCCAAGGCGTATCTGTGCCATTTCCTGCCCCATGTCCATAAATACCTGAGCATGTTGGGACACTGGGCCTTTGCTCCAACCCTGGAAATCTGCTTAGTGCCCAGATCTAGCCTGTGAGGGGTCCACAATTCCAGCAATAAAGAGGAACACAGTGAGCCTAACAGCTCATTGTCCTATGCTGGAGAAAAGACCTGGGAAGAGTGAGAACAGCTGGACATGCCCCCCAACCCCCCAAGCTAGAGAAGATAAAGGGGTGAGTTACAAGCTTCAGAACAATCTCACCAGGAGCTCTCAGCTACCAGGTACGACCTCTGCTGGGCACAGCTCCTTGACCCAAAGGTTCCCAGAGTCCCTTGTGTTTCAGCCCAAGAAGACTTCCAAATCTGACTCCCCTGGGCCTGGGTAAGCAAGCCACAGCCAAGGACAGCCTGTGAGGTCTCCAAACTAGGTCAGATGACTCAGGATGGGGGGCTACTAGCTGCTATGCTGAGTCTATACTGAGAAAAGGGGGAATTCCCAGCTGACCCAGCATGGCCTGTGGCTCCTTGGGCTAAACCTGCTGGCCCTGTTGCAGGAGACACACAGACCCCGAAGGTACAGAGAGAAGCAAAGGGGCTCTCCTCACCCTCACTGTCCCTACCCTACCCCAGCTAACCCCACCTCTTTCCTTTGCTACACAGCATTCATTCTTTACTCAGAATCAGCTCAGTGAGACTAACTACCCCATATCTGCTGGGGAGGAGGGTGATAGCTTCCTAATTGCCATGTTGCAATCTGCCAGTAGATGCAGGCCGCCTGTTGCCGCCTGCCCTGTATTAAATACCTTCTCCCTGATTACAGCCCACGGGCATGATTAGCTGCCTTCAGAGAACAAAGTCTACTTTCATTAGAAATGGGACTGAGCATGCAGAGAAGCTGCACTGTGAACCCACTGAACAGCTGAGCAGAGTGCAGACTGAGATAGATGCAAGGCGCGACCTGTACCAGAGGTGGCTGAGCAGTGTCATTTACTCAAAGGGCAAAAAGCACTCTACCCAGGAGTTGGGACTCACATCTGACCACTTTTATGGGTTGCTGTGGCTAACAACTTCCACAGAGGCCAGAGATCAGTGCTGCTGGAGACCAATAACGGAAGCCTCTTCAGGGCTGGAGAGATACCTCCTCAGAAGTTAAGAGCACTGACTGCTCTTGCAGAGGACCTGGGTTTGATTCCCAGCACCCACATGGTGGCTAACAACCATCTGAAACTCCAGTTCCAGGAAATCCATGCCCTCTTTTGAACTCTGCAGGCACTGCATGACATGGACGCACCTACATGCAGGCAATACACTCATACACATAAAAGTAATAAATAAAAAAGAGAGAAGCCTCTGCAGAATCCTTACTCACCTTAAACCACTATCCTTTTCCTCCTCCAGTGAACACTCCCACAGGACTATAGCAAAAGACTCAAGCCCAAGAGGCTGGGATGCCTTCTGCCATTGTGCTGAGGTCTGCCCAGCACCAAGCAAGGTCAAGAGTATAGAAGAGGAAGTTCTGAGCATCCAGCTTTCTGCCTGAGGATTCACAATAATCGATACAGAAGAGGGAACAGGACTGGATGCAAAATGCATGTTGTTCTTTGCATTTTCCCACTTTAGCCATCCTGCAACAGACACCTCATCCAGCTCTCAGAGTTCCACACCATTGCCACCCTACAAATCCACTAGTCCAGAGTAGCACCCTGCTCTACTCCTACCACCTCCCTAATCTCCACATCACCAATGCCCTGATTAGGAAATGATGAGGTTTATCTGGCTCAGAGCAGTTCAAAACCTACTGAAAGTCATCTGCTCACAGCTCTAAATAAACCAAGTGAGTGACCTTGAGGGGTCAGTGAATCCCACCCTTTGAATCAGGGTAAGGTACTACATATCACTACAATAACTTTTTTTTTCCTAGAAATGCTTCTGCTGAGATAAATCTTGTTGGTATTACCTATGATGAGAAAGCATTGAGTATTTCAACCACTAGTTGAAATTGTTTTATGCATGCCTTGGATGGAGACCCCTTCTGAAAGCCAGGTCCTCCGTGACCTACAATGCCCTCCAACGTTAATTTGGAATATGTAAGGAAAAGCTCTTCTACGGAGCAGAAATGCAGCCAAGCCAGGGAAGGGATTAACTGCTGCACACCAAGCCTTTATTCCTTCAGCTGTCAGCCCCACTGGAGAGCTTCAGGCTTTCCAAGTTTGCAAAATGAAAAGCAAGGCTGTGGGCTGCAGGTCCGCTTTGTTTCCCAGACAGCTGCTAATCGTCCTGCTGTGTGAGGAGTCATCCAGACAATGCCACAACATTTAGCTTTCTGACATCCAGAGCATCTAGAACAGTCCTCAATTAAACATGTTTTAATCACCAAGCCCTTAAAAGCCAGCACGATAGATTCGCCCAGTAAATCTTCATTCTGGCCTTCTACTTCCCACACTCAGACTTTCACATCTATCTATATGTAGAAAAACTTAAAAGCCTGCTCCAGAAACTGACCAATAAAAAGCTCTGCTCATTAATTTCTATCAGAGGCTTGATTTCCTATCTCTGTGAAGCCTTTCNAAAAAAAAGAAAGGAAACTCTGGCCCCGTTTTGGAAGACAGCTGCAGGATGTGCTGTCTTAATTCCCTGGGAACCAAACAGACCCTCTAAATAGGGAATCAAAACAAATACCAACCCTTCTGAAAACCCCCATCAGCCACTAAAACAATGGCATGGCCAATAGGAAGTGAGGTGTCTCCTTGGGAACTCCCCTGAGCCAATTCCCATCTACAGTCCTTTGTTGTGGGAAGTCGGGCTGGAACTTAAAGCATCACCTCTGCAGTCAGTTACATTTATTTAGCGTGTGGATGCAGAACCTGACCACTGTAGCCTGGGGAGCTGTACACCACACGTGTATGCACCCCTGCCACAGAAGCCCAGCTGCTTCTAGAGCCTTTGAAATCCAGGTTCTGCCTCCAACTAGAGCCCAAAAGACACAACCCGCCATGTTGCAAGGGTCAACCCCATGACCAAGTGACCCTCAGCAACAGTCCTGAGAACTGCCCATGAAGACCTCTACCTCCCCTCCCCATAAATACAGCCGTCTCCACCCTGCCTGCTATGAACAGCACAAGGTCCTGATCCTACTAACTGGGTTCAGCCTCCCCCCACTACACCCCTTCTCATTTGCCTCAGCCCTAGGTTTCCGGCATGCAGCTGTTCCTGAGGCACATGAGCAAAGCCCTCAGCAATCCTGGGCGCGTGGCAGGCAGGCAGCCAGCAGCTCACAGGGTGGGGCCTGGGCAGAGGTGCTGCTCTGAGCTGATGACTGGGCTGGAAGATGCCAGTCTGTGCCCAGACGAGACCTGTTGCCTCTCCAATAACTATGCCTGCCTCTGGGCAAGTACAGCCCCACCCTCTTGACAAGCTGCCTGTAGTCCTAACCTGGCCCCCTGGCTCTGATATACTGAACAGACTGATAGGGCTTTAAGAGCCAAAAAGGGCTAGCATCATTCTGCTCAGAGCAATCACGAGGCCTTACAACTAGTGCTGGTGATCGGAGAGCTCACCTGGCCCCCCACCTGAGCAAATACATTGTCTCTCTGCCTGGCCTCTCAGCCACTGGACAGGAGCAAAGTGGCTGAAGACTACCGATGGTGATCCAAGAAAACCAAACCCTCACCAACAAAGGGACGGCCAAAAAGTCCTCATCAAGCATATGCCCAGCACTTGACATCAGACCCTATGGCCTTTCCTGGAGGGGAAGCAGTGGCTCAAGGCCAGCCCCCAACTCCAGGTCCCTCTCGCTCTTCAGCTTGTTAACCCCTTACTCAGTTTCTCAGAGACCTGGAGGCACCTGTCTCCTCACATCCACACTGTAGTCCCTTGCCTTCTTCCTCCCAGCCAATAGGAATGGAATCTACACAGAGACCCTATAGGTCTCAAGTCTCCTGGCCAATCTGCACCAGGACGTCCCTCAGAGCCAGAGCAGAGCTGGAAGACAGAGTCAGTGTCAAGAGATATCTGGGGGACTGCCAGGGATGCATGGCCACCAGCCTTCCTGGGATTCACAGACTTCCCTTCTCGTCTCAGCTGCAGGAAAGGCCCAGGGTGGCCGCTTTTCCATGCCAGGAAGCACTCACCAATCTCCCACCGAGGCCAGGACTTTTCCTGAGGCTAAGGAATCCAAAGCCAGGTCCTGCCCCTGGCTGGCTGGAGCGCCCTTCCCAGTGCTCGGCTAAAGTCCACCTGACACTCCAGGAGTTTCCACAGGTAAGAGACCAAACTCCACACACTCCACCTCCCAGAGCAATGGTGACTTGTGGGAGCTGTGTCCTCACACTGGTCTCTAGATCTGACTTTCGGTTTGCTTCTCCCTGACCAGAAAAGTCTCCAGAGCCAGGCCAAGGTATGCCTCAACCTCCCCAACCCAGAGAAGAACCTAACTTCCTCTCCTGGGGGAGAATGGGCACACACCCCCTCTTGACAAAGGGAGGAAAACTAGTCCAGAAGAAATGCCTATTCCTACCCTAGCTTTGTCTGTCTCTGAGGCTGAGAAGTGGAGCAGCATGGTAACTGTGGCTGAGTCTCCAATTCCACAGTGCTAAAAGCACGGAACGGAAATACCATCAAATTCTGTTCTGAGGGAGACTGAGGTGCCTGGGATGATGGAGGAGGAGATGCAGGAGTCCTGTAGCAGACTGGCAAGTGGGTAAGCCATCTCCTGGCCATGAAGGGAACACATCCCACCACAACAGGAAGAACAGGAAAGGAAGGAACCCAGAGGGCAGAGGAGGCAAGACAGGAAGGAGGCAGCCAGCCTAGCAGAGAATGTAGGAAACCCTGCTGGTGGCACCCCAGGGCAGGTTAGCTGGCCAAGGTCAGACTCACAAGGTTAGTGTCTTCTCCCCAACCAGCCAGCTCTCCTGGTTAGTGTGGTTAGCGACAGACTCATGGCAGACGCCCTCCAGCCACTCCATATAAAGACAGCTTGGTTTGTGAGTAGCCCAACTCCGGAGCTGCAAAGAGAGAGCAAAGGAAGACCAAGCTGCAGGATGCCGTGGCCATTCACCGAAGTCTTCTGTGGGAGAAGACCTCCAACTCCCTGTAGAGCTCTCAGGGACTTCCTGCCACACGAAAGCATTCCAGGTAAAGAGCAGCACCCCACCTGCCAACACTGAGTCCAGCTCACTGACCCATCCGAGAAGGCTCGCTGCTTGATCAAGAGAAGAGGACAGCTGTTGTGGAAAGGAGAACTCCCCGTCTCCCCAGTCCTAACACTGCTGCCAGGCTGCACCAGGGCTCCAAACGCTGACTTGTAAGAACAAAGCCCCCTACAGCAGTACCACCCCCCCACAATCTAGGTCTATGCAAACAGAATGCATCCCATCACCTCCCATGAGCTCCCAGGGAAAGGACCACAAGAGAGCAGCTGGGGATTGGATCAGAGGCTGTGACAGAGCTGCATCAGAACAGAGAGTACAATGGGGCAGTGTGTGACTTGGCCCAGAGTTGGTCCAGTCAAGGAAAGGATGGCACATTGCCACCTTGCAGTTTCTAAAAGAGCTGGGCAGCTGGCACTTTCCAGAGAGCCAGCCCCAGAGGACCCTGCAGAAGATGAATGCTACAGCCAGACTCTCAGACTCCAACAAAGGCTCCTGTACCTGCTCAGGAGGCTAAGCTTCGCAGCACAGCCAGCACGGGACAGCAGCATCAGGTTCCTGAAGCCTCCAGAAGCATCCTGGAGGAAGTGAGGCATCCCAGCTCAGAGACTGCAAAGCAAATGCTGCAACAGGGGAATCCAGTAAGATACGTCCCCTGGGCAGCAGACAGGACACTGAAAGCACACATACCAGCAAACACACGGAAAGGGCAGGAGACGGAGGGGCTCTCTCCCTTGTTCGGGAAGAGAGGCAAAAGTAATAGAGCCTCCAGCCAGGCGTGGTGGCACACGCCTTTAATCCCAGCACTTGGGAGGCAGGGGTAGGCGGATCTTTGTGAGTTCAAGGCCAGCCTGGTCTACAGAGTGAGTTCCAAGCCAGCTGGGGCTACATGGAGGCCCTGTCTCGAAAAGACCAAAAAAAAAAAAAAAAAAAGAGAGAGATTTTTTTTCCATGTTTATTATCAGTGCTTCAATATGGAACATTAAAAAAATACTAAGTATCGGTGTTTTCTGGTAAATATTGATTTACCCCTGACAAAATTACCAAGTATAACTCAATTTTAGGAGATGATGACACCATCAGCATAATTTACTAAAATGAAAAATAGCAGCATTTAAAATTGGTACAATATTTTACCATTATCATGTAGAACTTTTTTAAATTCTACAAACTTCCTCTGTATAAAAAGATATCTCCAAAACTGCATAATAATACAAAACTATAAAATTTAATTCAGATAAATAGGGAATTGTTATTTGGCAGTAACATTTTATTTAATCTGTTAAAAAATTGAATTTGCAAGCCAGGTGTGGTGGCACACACCTTTGCTCCCAGCACTTAGGAGGCAGAGGTAGACGGATCTCTGTGAGTTCAAGGCCAGCCTGGTATACAAAGTGAGCTCTAGGCCAGCTGAGACTAAAGGGAGACCCTGTCTCAAAAAGACAAAAAAAAAAAAGGAGTGTATTGAGACAGGTGGGGGGAAAAGGAGCTGACAACTGATGGCTTCAACATGTTAAAAATTCTTGATTATGTAAAGAAAAATATAAGAGTCTTTCTGAATCTGAGTGTGGTGGCACATGCCTGTAATCCCAGCACTGGGGAGACTGAGGTAGAGGGATGGATAGTGTGAAACAGTACGGGCTATAGAGTGAGGCCCTCTCTCCAAACAAGCATACAAGATTCTTTCTGCAAGATAAATAGGTGTGCTACTCTTATATTATTTACTCCAGTGAAAGAGGTGTTTTTGAAGATTGCTTGTCTATGGGAACTTCTATAAAATAGAATTACAGACTTCTCATGATTCATCTTCTACTAAAACAATATCCTGAGTCCATGTACTGTTCTAAAAGCTCATCCATCATTCTGTTTTTCATCTAGGAAGGAAATTTCATGAGTAGAATCATAAAAGTTTAGAATTTGAGTACTGAAGATATAAGTCAGTTGGCTCACCTAGTACCACCCGTTCCTGGGTAGATCCTCAGCATTGCATAAACTGCATATATGGCAAACACCTGTAAGCCCAGCATTTGGAAGGTAAAGGCAGGAGGATCAAGAGTTCAAAGCTGGGCCTAGCAGTTAAGAGCACTGACTGCTCTTGCAGAGGACCTGGGTTCGATCCCCAGCACTCACATGGCAGCTGAGAACCATCCTTAACTCCAGTTCCAGGGGAATCCCATGCCCTCTTCTGACCTCCGCAGCATTGCATGACATGGGTGCACAAACATACATGCAGACAGTACATTCATACACATAAAAAATAANTAGCCCTATCTATCATCTATCTATCTATCTATCTATCTATCTATCTATCTATCTATCTATTTGGTCTTTTTGAGACAGGGTCTCCCCATAGCCCTAGCTGTCCTAGAACTTGATATCCAGAATAGGCTGGCTTTGAACACACAGAGATTGGCCTATCTACCTCTGCCTCCCAAATGCTGGGATTAAAGGCATGCACCACCATGACAGGTTGGCATTTTTATACAAGATATACATTACACTTACCTGGAAAGTCAACAGTTCCTGGAGAAACAAAACCCCTCCCTCTATATCGTGCTTCACTATTCTGAAGACACTCGCTTCCATGACATTTCCTTTGATTCCCCACTACTGACACACAAAGAATAGCTGCCCATTGTAGATTCAGACAGAGCAAGTGACTTGCCTAAGACCATAGACAGGACTGTTCCCTGTCCCCATTTCTAGTCCCAAGCATGGAAGGCCATGGAGCCACAGAAGAATGGGACAACTGTGCCCCCACTTCAAGAACATCAAGGCTTCAGGCTGATGTGTGATTTGCAGAGGCCAGTGCTCAGTACCCAAAATTATAAGCTCAGCATTCCATCCTACCGGCTAGATGAATGAGGGCTACAGGGGGTCTGGGCAGATGGGAGGGGTGTCCTAGGCTGACTTCCCCAGATAGACCCTCCTCTTCCAAAGGATGGTGTCAAGTCTCTGCACATGGTTCACTGTGAAAACAGAAGCTTCTCACAGAGGGGCCAAGTTCTTTCTAGATTCTAAGTGGTACCTAAAAGACACTGGCACTTACACTGTGACCCCACTCTTCCACCCACAAGCCAGTGCAGGAAAGACTCAGGCCTTCTAAAGGCTAATGAACAACACAATCCAGGTCGAGCTGGCTCGACCAACCTCACCTGAGAGCTGACAGCACTTTATTACTCTGGAAAGACCCATCAGCACAGATATGCCAGGACCCACATTCACCTACTGACTTCATCCTTCTGATTTATCTAGCCATTAAGAAAGTTATAGTCGGGGCTGGAGAGATGGCTCTGTGGTTAAGAGCACCGACTGCTCTTGTAGAGGAGCCGGGTTCAATTCCCAGCACCCACATGGCGGCTAAGAACCATCTTTAACTCCAGTTCCAGGGGAATCTGACACCCTCTTCTGACCTCCACGGGATTGCATGACATGGGTCCACCAACCTATGTGCAGACAGTACACTCATACACATAATAAATAAATAAAAATTACCCCGTCACCACTCTTCTTCAATATAGTGCTTGAAACACTTGCTAGAGCAATAAGGCAAGAAAAGGAAATTAAAGGAGTACTAATTGGAAAAGAGGAAGTCAGGCTATCCCTATTTGCTGATGACATGATTGTTTACTTAAGGGATGCTAAAAACTCTACCAGAAAACTCCTAGAAATGATTAACAGCTTCAGCAAAATGGCAGGATACAAAATTAACCTAAAAAAAAAAAAAATCAGTGGCCTTTCTTTACACCAATAACAAGCAACTGGAGAAGGAATTCAAGGAGACCTTCCCATTCACAATAGCCTCAAAAACAATAAAATACCTAGGAACAAACCTAACCAAAGACACCAAAGATCTCTACAACAAAAATTTTAAACCCTTAAAGAAAGAAATTGAAGAAGACATCAGAAGATGGAAAAACCTCCCATGCTCATGGATTGGGAAAATTAACATTGTAAAAATGTCCATTTTACCCAAACTCTTGTATAGATTTAATGCAATCCCAATCAAAATCCCCAAGAGTTTCTTCACAGGCTTGGAAACAAAAGTTCTTAAATTCATTTGGAGAAACAAAAGACCCCGAATAGCCAAATCAATCCTGAGTGAAAAGAGCTACACAGGAGGGATCTCTATACCAGATTTTAAACTATACTACAGGGCTATAGTCATAAAAACAGCCTGGTACTGGCACAAAAACAGACCTGTTGACCAATGGAACAAAACCGAAGATCCAAATCTGAGCACATACAATTTCAGCCATCTCATATTTGACAAGGGGGCCAAGAAACCACAATGGAGAAAAGACAGCATCTTCAGCAAGTGGTGTTGGCAAAACTGGATCACCACTTGTAGAAGAATGAAATTAAACCCCTACCTCTCGCCCTGTACAAAAGTCAACTCCAGATGGATTAAAGACCTCAACGTGAAACCCCAAACTCTGAAGGTGATAGAAGAAAAAGTTGGCAGCAGACTACAAGACATAGGCATAGGAAAAGACTTCCTAAATCAGACAGCAGCTGCACAAGAATTAAGGTCGACAATTGACAAATGGGACCTCATCAAACTCAAAAGCTTCTGTACATCAAAAGAAACAATCAAGGAAGTGAAGAGAAATCCCACAGAGTGGGAGGAAACCTTCACTGCAGATACATCTGACAAAGCATTGATTTCCAGAATATATAAACTACTCAAAAAACAAAGAAAAAAGAAAACAAATGACCCGCTCAATAGATGGAGCAAAGAACTGAACAGAGACTTCACAAGCGAGGAATTAGAGATGTCTGAGAAACACCTCAAGAACTGCTCAACATCACTAATCATTAAGGAAATGCAAATCAAAACCACTTTAAGATATCATCTTACTCCAGTAAGACTGGCTAGGATCAAGAAAACAAATGATACCAAGTGCTGGAGAGGTTGTGGGGAAAGGGGAACACTCATCCACTGCTGGTGGGAATGTAAACTCGTACAGCCACTATGGAAAGCAGTGTGGAGAACCCTTGGAAGACTTGGAATGAACTTGCCACCCGACCCAGCCATACCACTCCTGGGCATGTACCCTCAAGACTTACGCCACCACAGAGATACATGCACGGCCATGTTTATTGCAGCTCTCTTCACAATAGCAAGGAGCTGGAACCAACCTAAATGCCCCTCAACTGACGAGTGGATAGAGAAAATGTGGTACATCTACACAATGGAGTTCTATGCAGCAGTAAAGAAAGACGACATCACGAGCTTTGCAGGAAAATGGCTGGAGCTAGAGGACATCATGCTGAGTGAAGTAACACAGTCCCAGAAAAACAAACGACGAATGGTATCCCTCATCTGTGGATGCTAGTGCCAATTACCCAGTTGTAAGTATTTCTTGTGTAGGGCCCCCTGAGCTTCTGTACAAAGCAGTTGGACATAATGCATTTTGGAAACAACAACAACAACAGAAAATACTGCATCAAAGAACTGACTGAAACAGTGAACTTCTGCTCAAAACAGTCAACTTCCTCATGGAGAATATTGAGAAAGACTGAGAAAGAGATGAAAAGCATGTTTGGCAGAATGCATGAGCTGTGGTGGGGTGGGGGGATAGGGTGGGGGACACGGGTCTAGATTTGATAATCTTATACAAAATATATATTAAAAAAATTAAAAAAAAAGAAAGTTATAGTCTACTTGTGTGGATGGCATACACCCATGAGACCATAACTAAAGAAACAAGCAAGTGACAGCAGGCACTGAAAGGCCTTAAGAAGTAATAAAGGATACCAGCAACCCAGACGTTCAGGAGAAAACCATTTTTTGAGTGTTTTTTTGGGGGGGAACATGAGGTCCACTGGGATTCAATACATAGTTTACTATACTAGGAATGCAGGTATGTGCTACCCATTCCTGGCTTCGAAAAATGCTGAGGAACAAAAGCTACAGATGTGCTTAGTTATCTCCTCTTTTGTTTTGAGACAGGGTCTCCCCGTAGTCCCAGCTGGCCTGGATCTCACTATACAGACCAGGCTGGCCTTGAACTTACCGAGATCCACCTGCCTCTGCCTTGAGAGTGCTAGGATTAAAGGCGTGTGTCACCACGCCTGGCTTAGTTACCTCTTCTTTTAACTCTTTCCTGCTGGCTTGGAAGGCATGTTATCAGAACTAGAAAAGCTAAGTGCAGAAAGCTGAAGCCAGGCTCCTGGAAGATCATTTAACCACATGAATTCAATGCTGGAAAAATCATTTGTAATGCTATTGTTAACACTCTCACTATTTGGTTGTGCAGGATCTTCCTTCCTAAGAGCCAGAAAGATCTCATCACCTTTAACCTCACTCAGGAAGGGTGGGTTGGGCCACAGAGTAACCAGGGTTGCTCAACACTTACTCGTAGGACTTAACACTCGCCCTCAGTTAAGGAGCCTTAGACACAGACCTTACCTCTAGCAGAGGGAATACAGGTTAACAGCGACTCACACTACAGTGCAGTGGATGCTTAGGATCACAGAGGGCAGATGTATGACTAAGGCAGGGGTTTGTAGACTAGACAAAAGACTGCTCTCAAGAGAACTGGGACACCTACCTCACCTGACTTCAGGCTTACACTGGTGTACCTCCTTGCATACAATTTAAGAGGTCCTGACCTTTGAAAACAAACTCTTTTGCTATTTGTTGAGAACTTGTACCTTGTGGATTACTACACTAGAAAGAAAAAGACAAATAGACGATGACTCAGTCACCAGCCCATCTCAGAGGATTGGGCGTGAGCCTGTGGCACAAGACCAAAGCCCCAAGATCTCAGGGGCCAAGAAGTATGGCTTCATCGATGCCTGCATGTGTTCCTGTCTACCTACAGCCTTAGTGACTACAAATCTACCATCTATTTGATTCACTCGAGGTCACTATCTGCCTGCCCAAGATTGGAGAAGCCGGCACACTGTGATCCGTGGCAGCAACAGGTGGACAGTGGCACGGCAATCTGATTTCACACAGGCTGCTCACTGATGTTGTCCCCTGCTCATCCTGGGAATTCTTATTATTGTTTCATCAGAAGAAACCAGAATCTCTCCACTTTACTCCCACCTCAAAAATGTTCCTTGGCTTCCTGACAGAAATTAAAACTCTTATTCAGGCTTGACTAAAACAAAGCCTTTTCTTATCCATAGAGTTTTAAAACATGAGACTCAAATACTCAGACTGTCCTCATATGCCAGACCCATGCTGTGTGCTAGGACCTCACTGTCTCACTGTCCAATCTGCCAGGAAAAGTCATGGCACTATCATTCTATAGGGAGCATGACCAAGAATCCAACTAGTTAAAACAGGTTGCCCAACCCTGCAGAGCTGGTATAGCCATAATTGAAATTAAGTCTGTCCAGCTCCAAAATCTGGCCACATAGTAGGACCCCATCTCAAAAAAACAAACCAGACTAATCCTCTGTCTTAAGAAATGAGATCTGGGGCTGGAGAGATGGCCTAGCGGTTAAGAGTGCCGACCACTTTTACAGAGGACCCGGGTTTGATCCCCAGCACCCACATGGCAGCCGAGAACCTTCTGAAACTCCAGTTCCAGGAGAACTCCAGTTCCAGGGGAATCCGACACCCTCTTCTGACCTCTGTGGCATTGCATGACACGGGTGCACAAACTTGCATGCAGACAGTACATTCATACACATACAGAAATAAATAAAATTTAAAAAAATAAAAATAAAAAAAGAAATGAGATCTGAGCTGGGCATGGTGGTCCATGCCTTTAATCCCAGCACTCCGGGGGCAGAGGCAGATGGATCTCTGTGAGTTCAAGGTCAGCCTGGTCTACATAGTGAGTCCCAGGCCAGCTGGGACTAAAGGGAGACCCTGTCTCAAAAAGACCAAAAAGGAAGGAAGGGAGAGAAGGAGGGAAAGGAAAGAAGGAGGGAAGGAGGAGGGAAGGAAGAGGGAAGGAAGAGGGAAGGAGGAGAGGAGGGGGAAGGGAAGGGGAAGGGGAAGGGGGAGGGGAAGGGGAGGGAGGGGAAGGGGGGGAAGGGAGCGGGGAAGAGGTGAGAGGAGGGGAAGGGAAGGGAGAGGGGCGGGGGAGGGGAAGGGAGGGGGAGGGGGGGAGGGGGAGGGGGAGGAAGGGGAAGAGGCGGGAAGGGGAGGGGAAGGGGAAGGGGGAGGGGGAGGGGGAGGGGGAGGGGAAGGGGAAGGGAGAGGGGGAGGGGGAGGGGAGGGGATCTGAATACTCGAATAAAGAACACTACCTGAGAAAACCAATTTATAGGAGAAGAAACAGTAAGAGGTGGGGGAGTACAGGCTCAAAATCCAGCCTTCACTCTGCAATTCAATTATTTGCTAAAATGTAACCTGAATCCCATAAGTCTGAGGATTTCTACTAAAACACAAAGGTGTAATCTATGAAGAAAACATGTTGCAGCACGTCGAGACTGCAACACAAATCAAGATAAAGTACATTAATCTGACATGTGGCTTCTAAAATGATGGAGAAGGGGAACAAGACTGCCAGGTGCCACAAGAAATAGAAAGGTGGGCTAGGAAACCCCATTTCTAGGGAAAGTCCACACTCCTCAGTCGCCAAGTTCCCTAAATCTGGATCCACACCAAGAATGGGTCTACTCTGATGACAGGGTGGAGAGAAATTTACTGAAGAAAAAGATGGGCCTTAAGGGTGTACTAAGTAGACAGGACATGACTCAGAAGGAAGAGAAGAGCCAATCCTAACACAGGGTAAAGGAGAGCCAGCCAATCAAACCCGGCCAAAGAGGAGACTTGTGCCCTGCTCCAGGGCCTCCATCACACAGCAGACTTCAGCAGAAGCGCATCTGTTTTCCATTTTCTCCTCATGCAGAGTAGAAAGAGCTATTTAAAATGCCACCTACTTTTTTCTCTACATAGGCTGCTATTTTGAAAAAGATGATTATATCCAGATTCTCTATGAATTTAATACTGTGGCTACTTCGTATCCCCATGTCAGTAATCAAAACCAGACCCAGCCTTAATGTTTACATCTACATTAACAGAGGTACATACCTATCTTTAAATCATGTTTAGATTTTTGTTTTGTTTGGGTTTTGTGTTTTTTTTTGGTCTTTTTGAGGCAGGGTTTCCCTTTAGTCCCAGCTGGCCTGGAGCTCACTAGGCTGGCCTTGAACTCACAGAGATCTCCCTGCCTCTGCCTCCCAAGTGGTGGGATTAAATAAAGCCATGCGCCATCATGTTTCATTTTGTTTTTTATATTTTTATTTACGTAGTGCACCTGTGTGTGCATACATGTGACCTGGCACACGTGGAGATCAGAGAGACAACTTGTAGAAGCTGGTTCTCTCCTTCCACCAGGTGAATGCTGGGGATCCAACTCAGGTTATCAGGCTTGGCGGCAGGCACCTTTAACTGTAGGTACCTTTACCATCTTGCCCACCTTGTTTTTTTTTTTTTTTTGTGATTGGGCCTTATTATGTAGCCTTGGCTAGCCTGTTAATCTTTATATAGCCTAGCTGACCCCAAACGCAAGGCAATCCTCCTGACTCAGTCTCCCAACAGGTGGTGAAAACGCAGTTGTGCATCACTAATGCCTAAGTTAGAATGAATCCTCCTATCAGTCTGCTCATCTCATGGAGGCCCAGGATTTTGCAAAGTCAGCATATTAAATCATGAGGGAGGGGGAGAGGGAGAGGGGGAAGGGGAGAGGGGGAGGGGGGAGGGAGAGGGGGAAGGGGAG
>VZQC01011063.1:27299-59853 GCA_009823505.1 Rhizomys pruinosus | reverse complement strand
TTTTGGTCTTTTCAAGACAGGGTCTCCCTGTAGCCCCAGCTGTTCTGGAACTCACTCTGTAGACCAGGCTGGCCTTGAACTCACAAAGATCCACCTGCCTCTGCCTCCCAAGTGCTAAGATTAAAGGCGTGCACCACCATGCCCAGTGCAAAACCTCCTTTCAAAAAAAAAAAGCCAGCCATATCAACTCATACCTGTAATCCCAGCAAGCAAGAGGTTGAGGCAGAAAAGTTCAACGCCAACCTGGGTTATATAAGTTCCATGCCCGGCGTGGTGGTGCACACCTTTAATCCTAGAAGTTGGAAGGCAGAGGCAGGCGGATCTTTGTGAGTTCAAGGCCAGCCTGGTCTATATAGCAAGTTCCAGGACAGCCAGAGCTACAGGGAGACCCTGTCTCAAAAAGACAAAAAAAAAAGTTCCAGACCAGACCTGGCTAGTGTTAAGATCCTGTCTAATAAAAAACTGGATCATAGTGGCACATGCCCTTAATCCCAGCACTCCAGAGGCAGAGGGCAGGCAGAGGGTATGCAGAGCTCTGAGTTCCAGGCCGGCCAAGGATACCCATCTCAAAAAACTAAAACGAAAACAAAACCCCACAAAACTTACAAAAACAAAAACATACAAGAGTCCTGCTCCCAACTCCATCTTTGCCTTAGGCATCAACAGAAGTGAACACCACTGCTCACCACACTCTCCCTTCAGTCCTCTTCCTTTCTCTCCAACAGCAAGTCCACTATCTTTAAGACCATACTTATTTGGATGAAGTGATTTATTTTCCTTCTTAATTGTGATTTGTTGGAGCACAAACAAAGGATGAAGAAAATGGTATCAGAAAAAGGCAAGTTCCATAGTCTTTTCCTTCCTTCATCTCACTGGTCCAACTGTAAAGTAACACTCAGATGATCAGGGGTCTCAGGGGTAGAGAATTTCCAGAACATTACATGACAGACTTACCTCCTTACTATAGCTCATCAGGTTTTCTTTCTAGTCCCAACCTGTTTCTCTCCCCCAATCCATATTCAGAAGAACACTAATGAACTTACCAAAAGAAAAGTGCAAAAGTAGACATCAGCAGAGTGAATTCAGGAATCGTTTATAGAAAGTACCTGATGTTTATAGAAAGTAAACCTCATCAGAAATTTGCTTTCTTATGACTCCCCACTATCTTGTCACCCACAGATGTTCACTTCCAGACAGAATATCAAACTGACAATGTGAGAGAAGAGATGGTGGAAGAAATGGTACAAATTTGTAGGAACTGCTTGTGACAGGGATGTGTTAGAATACTTTAGCGTCATCTCTACTTGCCCAGAGTTGGTTAGACAGAAGGCAGCATGCAAAACTCAATTCTACCCCGACTCTCAAAAGGCAGCCTGCAGTCCAAGCAAAACACAACTTACAGACTAAGGCAAAAGATAAACTCTACAGATGAGTAACCTTCTTTGATTAACTGATTCTCCAAGACCACGGATCCTCTTCCAAGGAGTATACCACTCAGAAACCTATCCCTGGAGACCATCTTACCCGCTCTGGGGTTGGGCTGGGGCAAGTCGCTACCTCTTCTTTCCAAGCAGTCAAGGAGATTTCTTCCAGACCCTAGGGCCCCCGGGTCTTCAGATGAAACTGGGGCAGTTGTTGCTATAGGAGCTATGAAGAAAGGCTGATCTAAGTCTGGAAGAGGGTCATTTGTCTGGCTTCAGCCTCCTTCTTAAAAGACCGGCCCAGCATGCTCCAGATCTCTCTCCCACCGGTTCCGCACTATTCTTACTTCAACCCAAGAGCCCCTTCCCCTCCCACTGGCCAGATACAGATAAAGTCTGTCCCAGGCTTCTTTACTCTCACTTAAGTAATTCTTTTTCAATTCGTGCGTGACTGCTTCTGCAGAATTGGAACCACACCTATTTCTAGCTCTCCCGCCCCTAGGGCTGCCAAAGATTCCAGGCCCCCTCCTCTCCGCCCCCATTTGCTTTTTTCTTTTCTGCCTCCACCCCGAGTTCTCTTCCTCCACCCCGGAGCCGGTCCCTCCCCCCATTCCTACTCCATGCTAGGGTCCCGCAGTCTCCCTCAACTCCAGCCTCCCAGCCCAGCTACTCGAAATCTCACAACAAACTTTCTGCTGCTCCCCGTAGCCTTCAGGCCGCCATCTTGCCGCGGGGCAGGACGGGTAGTGGCCAGGGCCGCGGGAATCCCCACGCACCAGGCGCCGCGCGTCACCGGGGGCGGGACCGCGGGGGCGTGGCCTCGGCTGAGGAAGCGGGACTGTGGTGATGGAGAAGGTGGGACGCTCGGAAGAGCAGGAATTGAAGGCCTGGCCAGGAGAGAAAGAAAGAGTATTGAAATAGACAGAAAAGTGAGAAGACTGAAGGAAAAAAAGAAAAGAATAGGGAACACACCTAAAAAATATAGGAGATTCTTCATCATCCAAAGAAAAAAAGCCAGCTTGGGGCTGGAGAGATGGCTCAGCGGTTAAGAGCACTGGTTGCTCTTGCAGAGGACGGAGGTACAATTCCCAGCTCCCAGATTGGCAGCTAACAGCCATCTGTAACTCGAGTTCCAGGAGATCCGACGCCCTCTTCTGACCTCTACGTGTATTGCTTGAAACGGGTGTACTTACATACATGCAAGCAATACACTCGTTCACATCAAATAAAAATAATAAACATTTTTTTAAAAAGATAGCCGGGGGCTGGAGAGATGGCCTAGCGGTTAAGAGCACCGACCGCTCTTGCAGAGGACCCGGGTTCAATCCCCAGCACCCACATGGCGGCTGAGAACCATCTGTAACTCCAATTCCAGGAGAACTCCAGTTCCAGGGGAATCCGAGACCCTCTTCTGACCTCCGCGGCATTGCACGACACGGGTGCACAGACCTGCACGCAGACAGTACATTCATACACATAAATAAATAAAATAAAATTAAAAAANACAGCAATAAAGATTTTTCTAAGTTTTATCTTATTTATTTTTATGTGTTTTTTTTTTTTTTTTTTTTGCATGCAGGTCTGCGCAACCCGTGTCGTGCAATGCCTCAGACGGTCAGAAGAGGGTGTCAGATTTTTCCTGGAACTGGGAGTTAAAGACGGTTTCTCAGCTGCCATGGTGGGTGCTGGGGATGACCAGGTTCTTCTGCAAGAGCAGTCAATGCTCTTAACCAATCTAGGCCCATCTCTCGCCCCCAAATATCCTTTTAAAGAAGGCATGGTGGGGGCTGGAAAAGAGGTATCGGGCTAGAGAGTTAAGAAGCAACGGACTGACTTTTGCAGAGGACAACCGGGATTATCTGAAGTCCCAGCACCACATGGCGGCTAAGAACACTCTTTAACTCCAGTTCCCAGGGGAATCCGACGCCCTCTTCTGACCTCCAATGGCAATGCATGACACGGGTGCACCAACCTACACTGCAGACAGTACAACTCATACACATAAAAATATAAATTTAAAACATTTTAAGATTTTTACTGCCTTTAATCCTAGCACTTGGAGGCAGAGGCAGGCGGATCCTTTGTCGAGTTCAAGGCCAGCCTGGTCTACAGAGAGAATTCCCAGGGACAGCTGGGCTTACAGGGAGACCCTGTCTCAAAAATGAAACCAAAAAAAAATAAAGAAATAAAAACATAAAGGGCATATGGTGGCAACCATGCCTTTAATCCCCAGTACTCGAGAGGCAGAGCAGGCGGATCTCTGTGATTTCAAAGCCAGACTGATCTATAGAGAGCAGTTTCAGGCCAGTTTGGACTAAAGGGAGACACTATTTCAAAAATACCAAAAAAAAAAAAAAAAGAAAAATTGAGGGGCTGGACAGAGCATGGAGTTCAGAGTTAAGAGCATTATGCGCTCCTCTTGCAGAGAGATCCGGGTATCGGTTCAGCAGCACCCCGACTTGGTAACAACTCCATCCATAAACTACAATGTTCCAGGGGATCTGATACCCTGTTCTGATTCCCAAAGGCACTGCATGGAATGGTGTACTTGTGCATACATGCAGGCCAAAACATTCATACCATATAAAATACAACAAACAAGTAAAAAAAAAAGTACTGCTTAAAAAAGAATATGAGGGAACCGGGCATGGTGGCGCACACCTTTAATCCAAAGCACTAAATGGGAGGCAGAGGCAGGCGGATCTTTGTTGATTTCAAGGCCAGCTGCGTCTACAGAGTGAGTTCCAGACAGCTTGGGGCTACACGGAGACCATAAGTGTCAAAAAGACAAAAAACAAAATTCTTTTTTTAGGTTTTTATTTATCACAGGTTTTTGATTGCTGCTATGTTTATTGATATGTATGGAAGAGGGTGACAGAACCAGAGCTGCCTTGTGGGTGATGGGGATCAAAACCTGGGTCGCTCTGGAAGAACAGCAAAGGACTCTTAACCTCTGAAGGCATGCTCTCCAGCCCCATGTTTTTGTTTGTTTGTTTGAACAGGCCCCAGCTCAGGCTGGTACTTCCGACCTCCTTAGTAGTGGATGACAAACTTGAACTTCTAGTCCTCCTGTCTCTACCCTCTATCCGCCAATGGTGGGCTATTAGGCAAAAGAAGCCCACCAGGCCCTGGTGATCGACCCATAATCTTCCTAACAGCTATGGTACAAACAGTGTTTAGGCATCCCAGCTCCAGGTCAGCAACAGAGTATAGTGGCTCATGGTTTCTAACAAAAAATTTTATGGTCCTTTTCTTAACATTTAAAACTTTTAAGTTAATTTATCTTTATTTTGAGTTTATGGTCTTATCTCACAGAATGGACAATTTGAGAGGGATCATGTAGAGATATGTAATGATCAGAAGTCATTTTGTTTGGGTTTTTGGTTTTAGAGCAAGGATCAAATTAGGACCTAAACGTTATGCTAAGCTCTTCCGGCCACCACTAGAGCTACGTCTCAAAAGGCATGAAAGCCTCCAATGCAGTTCTAGTGTGTAACTCTCATGGCAGTCTATGTAACCATCTTACTTGGTGTAATCTTATAATTCTTAAAAAATGTTGGTGATGAAATAACAAGGCTTTGTCGGTTGGGAAAATTCACCAGGACTGCAGCTCTTGAGCTCTTCCTGCGAGTTTCTCGCGATTGCTCCTATTGAGGTTTTATTGTGTCTGTTGATGGGGACGGGTGCTGGAAACGCAGCGTGCTCAGGCACCAGACCCAAGCTTCCAGCTCCAGGGAAATGGGATACTTCTCTGCAATGAATGTTGATGAACAGCCAGAGGGGCCTAGGGACAGGATAACAGATGGAATTCCTGGACAATTGTTCTGCCTGTCACCAGAGAAGACTGGCAGGAAGGAGCACTAGATAATTTATGGAGGGACAGATGCTAAGGCTTTTACGGAACCATTTGGTCAAGAGAGGCCTGGGTTTGGGGTAGATGTTGTCTTTATTTCTGAGTATACTCCTCAGCTACAGCTCTCTCCATTTCCTTTTCCTGGCTCATGCTATCGTGAGTCCCTTTTAAAGAAGGGCTCTCTGCTTCCCCTGTAGCAACACAGGTGGGAATATCCTACCCTGGCTCTCCATCTACCCTCTAAGGGGTCTTACATTGTTTGAGTCTTGGTCCTTCGTAGGGAAGCAAGGGCCATACCGGGTGGTGAACTTTCATCTACGTGTAATTTCTTTAATATATATGGTGTAGTATTAATTACAACTCCCTTTCCTCCACTTACTATTTTCCGAAACCTCTTTCAATCAGTCACTTTCCAGACCATCGTAAGATTATATTCAACATAATTGAGTATAGTTGCTTAATCCCTTACAGGCATTGTTTTAGTACATTGGGAAAATTGTGCTGTATAATCCAGAAATTAGCTTCTGGAATTTTTGTCATAGTATGACATATGGCCAATAAGTAAAGAAATATTTAATATGATGTCAGATAATGATAACTGCTATGACAGTAAATGGTAAAGCATCTTAAGGGAGAGTTACTTGGAAGCTGAGTGACCATGCAAGGCTTTTTTTGATGTGATGACATGTGAGCAAAGACACAACTGGAAGTGACTACACTTAGAGGACAGAACATTCCAGTCCCTGAAAACAAGAAAATGCGAAAAATTCTGAGGCACAAATGTGCTTAGTACAGCAGAGGAAAATGTGCTACATATTTACTAAACACGACTTGTGGTGCAAGAAATAGCAAGGATACAATCAGATCCAATATCTTTTTACCACCAGAGCGAAACAGTGGGGGGCAAAAGGAGGTTGTAAATAAAGAAGAATAACTATGGGGCATGGAAGAGCATGCGCATCAAAGCTCTTGGCGGAGGACAGGGTTCGATTCCTAGAACCCACAGGGCAGCTAAGAACTGTTTTTTTTTTTTTTTTTTAAGCCGGGCGTGGTGGACTTTAATCCTGGTATTCGGGAGGCAGAGGCAAGGCGGATTTCTGAGAGTTTCACCAAGGCCAGCCTGGTCTACAGAGTGAGGTTCCAGGCCAGCTGGACCAAAAATAAAAATAAAAAAAAAAAAACTCAAAACAAAACAAAAAAAAACAACAAAAGCAAAACAAAACAACAACAAAAAAACCTCTTTCAGTCTCTGGCCGCTGAGGAGCCGCCATGTCCGCGCCTCTGCGATGGATGGTAGTGCGGAACTGCTCCAGCTTCCTGATCAAGAGGAACAAACAGACATACAGTACTGAGCCCAATAATCTGAAGGCCTGAAACTCCTTCCGCTACAATGGGCTGATTCACGGTAAAACCGTGGGAGTGGAGCCCGGTCGTGGTGGTAACGAAGGGGAGTGAAAGCCAGCCCCCTCCTACGTGAGGACCCCCATCAACAAGAACGCTCGGGCAGCCCTCAGCAGCATTAGGCATGTGATCCGCAAGAACAAGAACCTGCCAGATCTGCGCATGACAGCCATCTTCAGAGCCAGTGCCATCCTGCGCAGCCAGAAGCCTGTGGTGGTGAAGGGGAAGCAGACCTGCCCCACTAAGAGCTCCTGAGCCCCATGACCCGGAACAATTAAGAGTCCTCCACTGGGCCTCCTGTGTCCACACTAAAAAAAAAAAAAAAGAATTAATTTAAAAAAATTTTTTTTTAATTTATTTTTTTTTTAATTTTTTAAATTACTTATTATTTTTTGTATGTGTCACCTGAATGTACCTCGTCTGCACCATGTCAGGTCTGTTGCACCCACATGTCGTACACGACAATGCTCAGAGCGTCGGCAGAGTCAAGAGGTCTCCCAGGATTATCACCCCAATTCTGGACTCTGGACGTCTCTGTACCTCTCGCCTGGAATTGGAGTTCACAGACAGGTTTCCAACAGAGAAACAAATCGCCATGATCGAGGTTCCGGACCTCTGAGGATGCGGAACCGACAGTTCCGGGTTCCTCTGCAAGAGCAGTCGGTGCTTCCCGAACCGTAGGGTCTATCTCTCCAGCCCCGAAATTTATTTTTTAAAAAGAAATAACTATGGCACAGGACAGCCATAATAAAGTTCTGTGCAACTTAGATGCCCAGTAAATGGGGCATCAAAGGGGAAGACTTTTGGTTAGGCATGGTGATGCACACCATTAATCCCAGCATTGTAAGCTGAGGGTGTCGGAGAATTGCCTTGGGTTTGTTAAGCGATTGATTGTAGGGCCGAACTTTTTACTTCTTACTAGTTTCCATTTTGGTTGGTGTCATTGGTTGTGGGCCTTTAGATGTGGCCCGAATCCAGTTCCTCAACCTAACAAGCTAATAGTTGTATATGCTCCAGTTGCTGTGTGGGCGTGGGGCTGGAAGTGTGGCGAGAGTGTGGAAAAGTATGTTTTCGACACTGTAGCCCAGGCTGCTTCAAATTCCATATGTAGTTCAGGCTATCTTCAAACTCAAGGCAATTCTCCTGCCTCAGCTTACCAAAGCTGGGATTAAGAGTGTGCATCACATGCTAAACCAAAGTCTTCCCCTTTGATTGCCCCATTTCTGGGCATCTAAGTTCACAGAATTTATTATGGCCTGTCTGTGTAGTTTATTTCTTTTTTAATAAATTGCGGGGGCTGGAAGATAGCTGCGGTTTGGAGACCCGTGGCTTCCTTGCAAGGCCCGGGTTCGATCCCCAACCGCAATGGCGACTGAGAACCGTCTGTACTCCAGTCGGCAGGAGAACTCCAGTTCCAGGGAATCCGAGACCCTCTTCTGGACCTCCCGGCAGCATTGCACGACATGGTGGCACAGACTACATGCAGACAGTAACATTCAGATACACATACAAAATAAGCATAAAAATTTAAAAATAAATAATAAAGGCGGGGGGGGGCGTGGGGGCGCGGCTCCCCCCCCCACACACAAATGAGAAAACTTAGCTTGTGAGGGGAGGAACTGGATTGCACATCTAGAGGCCCAATGTTCTGATGACACAGGACAATTTAGGAACTTGCAGATGTTGGGAGAGGTGAGAGGTAGGCTGATTAAGGTGGGTCACACGGATATCCTTTTAAGATGGAAAAGTCTGCCCTCTCTCTCTCTATCTCTCTCGTCTCTCTCTCTCGCTCTCTCTCTCCTCTGCTTTGAGACAGCTGTCCCCTGTTAGTCCAGGCTGCCTGGAGGTTCGCTATGTAGGACCAGGCTGGCCTTGAACTCAAAGATCAGCCTGCCTCTGTGCCTGCCTGAGTGAAATGGGATTAAAGGAGTGTGCCACCCACGCCCGGCTAATCTTTTTTTTTTTTTAAGACCTCCACGGCATTGCACGACATGGGTGCACAAACCTACATGCAGACAGTACATTCATACACATACAAAAAAAAAAAAAGAAATGTTCCTTTGTGAGTCTGAACACTCCAATTCCAAATTCACAAGTATAAAGATGTTCACTGGTGCCCCCAACTCCCTCCCAAGAGCACAGCCGGATAACCACAAAGGAGCAGGCAAATAGAATAGCATAAATACCGTGCACAAAAGCCAAGGCAGGGGGCTGGAGAGATGGCTCAGTGTTTAAGAGCACTGGTTGCTCTTGCAGAGGACCCAGATTTGATTCCCAGGACCCACATGGCAGCTAACAACCATCCATAACTCTAGTCCCAGGGGATCATGACATGGGTACACTTACACACATGCAGGCAATACACTCACACACGTAAAAAAATTAATAAGGGGCTGGAGAGATGGCCTAGCAGTTATGAGCTCTAATTGCTCTTGCAGAGGACCCGGGTTCGATCCCCACCACCCACATGGCGACTGAGAACCGTCTGTAACTCCAATTCCAGGAGAACTCCAGTTCCAGGGGAATCCGAGACCCTCTTCTGACCTCCGCAGCATTGCACGACATGGTGCACAGACCTACATGCAGACAGTACATTCATACACATACAAAAATAAATAAAATTTAAAAATAAATAATAAAAATAAATTTCGTTTTTTAAATTAATTCCTTTTTTTTTTTTTTAGTGTGGACACAGGAGGCCCAGTGGAGGACTCTTAATTGTTCCGGGTCATGGGGCTCAGGAGCTCTTAGTGGGGCAGGTCTGCTTCCCCTTCACCACCACAGGCTTCTGGCTGCGCAGGATGGCACTGGCTCTGAAGATGGCTGTCATGCGCAGATCTGGCAGGTTCTTGTTCTTGCGGATCACATGCCTAATGCTGCTGAGGGCTGCCCGAGCGTTCTTGTTGATGGGGGTCCTCACGTAGGAGGGGGCTGGCTTTCACTCCCCTTCGTTACCACCACGACCGGGCTCCACTCCCACGGTTTTACCGTGAATCAGCCCATTGTAGCGGAAGGAGTTTCGGGCCTTCGGATTTTTGGGTTCGGTGCTGTATGTCTGTTTGTTCCTCTTGATCAGGAAGCTGGAGCAGTTCCGCACTACCATCCATCGCAGAGGCGCGGACATGGCGGCTCCTCAGCGGCCAGAGACTGAAAGAGGTTTTTTTTGGTTTTTGTTTTGTTTTGTTTTGTTTTGTTTTGTTTTGTTTTTGAGACAGGGTCTCCCTGTAGCCCCAGCAGGCCTGGAACTCACTCTGTAGACCAGGCTGGCCTTGAACTCTAGAAATCCGCCTGCCTCTGCCTCCCGGATGCTAGGATTAAAGGCGTGCACCACCACGCTGGGCTTAAAGACGGTTCTTAGCTGCCCTGTGGGTGCTAGGAATCGAACCCTGGTCCTCCGCAAGAGCTGAGCCATCTCTCCAGCCCCATAGTTATTTCTTTATACAACCCTTTTGCCCCACTGTTTCCTCTGGGTAAAAAGTATGACTGATTGTATCCTTGTATTCTGCACACAATGTTTAGTAAATATGTAGCACATTTTCCTCTGCTGTACTAAGCACATTTGTGCCTCAGAATTTTTCCATTTTCTGTTTCCAGGGACTGGAATGTTCGTCCTCTAAGTAGTCACTTCCAGTTGTGTCTTTGCTCACATGTCATCACATCAAAAAAAGCCTTGCATGGTCACTCAGCTTCCAAGTAACTCTCCCTTAAGATGCTTTACCATTTACTGTCATAGCAGTTATCATTATCTGACATCATATTAAATATTTCTTTACTTATTGGCCATATGTCATACTATGACAAAAATTCCAGAAGCTAATTTCTGGTATACCACTATATTCCCAATGTCTAAAACAATGCCTGTCAAAGCACATACTCAATATTGTTGAATAAATACATGGTCTGGAAGTGACTGATTGAAAGATTCTGGAAAATAGTAGTGGGGAGGAAAGGGGTGAAAATACTACAAAATAAAGAAATACACGTAGATGAAAGTCACACCCGGATGGCCCTTGCTTGCTAGCAGGACCAAGACTCAACAAGTAAGAACTAGAGATGAGAGCCAGGTAGAATTCTCCACCTGTGTTCTCAGGGAGCAGAGCCCTTCTCAAAAGACTCCACGATAAGTGAGCCAGGAAAGGAAATGGAGAGGGCTGGTAGCTGAGGAGTATACTCAGAAATAAAGACAACATCTACCCCAAACCCAGGCCTCTCTTGACCAAATGGTTCCGTAAAAGCCTTAGCATCTGTCCCTCCATAAATTATCTAGTGCTCCTTCCTGCCAGTCTTCTCTGGTGACAGGCAGAACAATTGTCCAGGAATTCCATCTGTTACTCCTGTCCCTAGCCCCTCTGCTGTTCATCAACATTTCATTGCAGAGAAGTATCCCATTTCCCTGGGCCTTGGAAGCTGGGTCTGTCCCTGAGCACGCTGGTTTCCAGCACCCTCCCCCATCAACAGACACAAATAAAACCTCAATAGAGAATCCCAGAACTCCAGAAGACAAAGTCCTGCATCCTATTTCCCAACCGAAGCTTGCATTTCAATCACCAACATCTTGTAAAATTAATAAGATTACACCAAGTAAATGGGTTACATAGACTGCCATGGGTTACATAGACTGCCATGGAGCTTTCATGCCTTGAGACGTAGCTCAGTGGTGGCCTGAATACTTAGCATAACTTAGGTCCTATTTTGATCCTTAGCTCTAAAACCAAACCCAAACAAAATGACTTCTGATCATTACATATCTCTACATGATCCCTCTCAAATTGTCCATTCTGTGAGATAAGACCATAAACTCAAAATAAAGATAAATTAACTTAAAAGTTTTAAAATGTTAAAGAAAAGACCATAAAATTTTTGTAGAAACCATGAGGCCACTATACTCTTGTTGCTGACCTTGACTGGGCATGCTAAACACTGTGTACCTAGCTGTTAGGAAGATTATGTCATCACCAGGCCTGGTGGCTCTTGCCTATAAGCCCACCATTGGGGGTAGAAGGGGTAGAGACAGGAGGACTAGAAGTTCAAGTTTGTCATCCACTACTAAGGAGGTCAAGACCAGCCTGAGCTGGCCTTGTTCAAACAAACAAACAAACATGGGGCTGGAGAGATGGCTCAGAGGTTAAGAGTCCTTGCTGTTCTTCCAGAGGACCCAGGTTTGACTCCCAGCACCCACAAGGCAGCTCTGGTTCTGTCACCCTCTTCCATACATATCAATAAACATAGCAGCAATCAAAACACTTGTATAAATAAAAACCTAAAAAAAATTTGTTTTTTGTCTTTTTGAGACAGGGTCTCCGTGTAGCCCCAGCTGTCCTGGAACTCACTCTGTAGACCAGGCTGGCCTTGAACTCACAAAGATCCGCCTGCCTCTGCCTCCCAAGTGCTAGGATTAAAGGTGTGCGCCACCATGCCCGGTTCCCTCATATTCTTTATAAAAGTACTTTTTTTTTTACTTTTATTTTATATGTATGAATGTTTTGCCTGCATGTATGCAAGTACACCATTCCATGCAGTGCCTTTGGGAATCAGAACAGGGTATCAGATCCCCTGGAATTGTAGTTATGGATGATTGTTAGCCCCATGTGGGTGCTGGGAACCAAACCCGGATCCTCTGCAAGAGGAGCCAAATGCTCTTAACTTCTGAACCATCTCTCCAGCCCCTCATATTCTTTTTTTTTTTTTTTGGTATTTTTGAAACAGTGTCTCCCTTTAGTCCCAGCTGGCCTGAAACTCTCTCTATAGACCAGTCTGGCTTTGAAATCACAGAGATCCGCCTGCCTCTGCCTCTCGAGTGCTGGGGTTAAAGGCATGTGCCACCATGCCCTTTATTTTATTTTATTTTTTTTTTGGTCTTTTTGAGACAGGGTCTCCCTGTAGCCCCAGCTGTCCTGGAATTCTCTCTGTAGACCAGGCTGGCCTTGAACTCACAAAGATCCGCCTGCCTCTGCCTCCCAAGTGCTAGGATTAAAGGCATGTGCCACCACGCCCGGCTTTAATTTTATGTGTATGAGTGTACTGTCTGCATGTAGGTTGGTGCACCCGTGTCATGCAATGCCATGGAGGTCAGAAGAGGGCGTCGGATTCCCCTGGAACTGGAGTTAAAGATGGTTCTTAGCCGCCATGTGGGTGCTGGGACTCAAACCCGGGTCCTCTGCAAAAGCAGTCCGTGCTCTTAACTCCTGAGCCATCTCTCCAGCCCCCACCATGCCCTTTTAAAAGATTTTATTTGGGGGCTGGAGAGATGGCCTAGTGGTTAAGAGCATTGACTGCTCTTGCAGAAGACCTGGGTTCGATCCCCAGCACCCACATGGCAGCTGAGAACCGTCTTTAACTCCAGTTCCAGGAAAATCTGACACCCTCTTCTGACCTCTGAGGCATTGCACGACACGGGTGCATAGACCTGCATGCAGTCAATACGTTCATGCACATAAAAATAAATAAATAAAATTAAAAAATTTTTTATTGCTGTGTGTCTATGTGTCTGTATGCCAGTATGCAGGTGCTTGAAGAAGCCAGAAGAGGATGTTAGATCCCCTGGAGCTCTAGTCACAGGCAGTTGTGAACCACCCAACATGAGCGATGAGAACTGAACTTAAGCTCCCTTTTTTCATATTATTAAAACCCTTTGAAGACCAGGCCTGGTGGCACACACCTTTAATCCCAGCACTTGGGGGACAGAGGCAGGTGGATCTTTGTGAGTTCAAGGCCAGCCTGGTCTACATAGTGAGTTCCAGGACAGCTAGGGCTACCGGGAGAACTTGTCTCAAAAAGACCAAAAAAAAAAAATTTTTTTTTTGAGGGCTGGAGAAATGACTCAGTCATTAAGAAAACTTGCTATCGCTATTCTTGCAGAGGACCCAGATTTGGTTCCCAGCACCCATAAGTCAGCTCACAAGCATTTATAATTCCAATTCCAGAGGATCCGACAAATTCTTCTGGCTTCTACGAGCTCCTGTATGCACATACACTCAGGCACACACACATAAAACAAATACACATTTTAAAAAAATTGATGAGCCAGGCATGGTGGCACACGCCTTTAATCCTAGCACTTGGGAGGCAGAGGCAGGCGGATCTTTGTGAGTTCAAGGCCAGCCTGGTCTACAGAGCTAGTTCCAGGACAGCTGGGGCTACAGGGAGACCCTGTCTCAAAAAGACCAAAAAAAATTTTTTTGATGCATAAAATACTTAAGAAAAGCAAGAATTCAAATAAATATTTGCATACTTGTGTTCATTGCAACACTTTCTCACAACAGCAAAAAGATAGAATCAACCCAAATTTCCATCTGTGATAAATGGATAAACACACACACACACACACACACACACACACACACACACACACATACCCATTAATCAGACTTAAAAAGGAAGGAAACCAAACATGGTATCTCATGGTATCTTATTCCAGTAATAACACTCCAGGGGACTGAGTCAAAAGGATTATAGTGGGGCTGGAGAGATGGCCTAGAGGTTGAGAGCGCCGACCGCTCTTACAGAGGACCCGGGTTCGATCCCCAGCACCCACATGGCGGCCGAGAGCCGTCTGGAACTCCAATTCCAGGAGAACTCCAGTTCCAGGGGAATCCAAGACCCTCTTCTGACCTCCGCGGCATTGCACGACACGGGTGCACAAACCTGCATGCAGACAGTACATTGATACACATACAGAAATAAATAAAATTAAAAAACAAAAAAAAAGGATTATAGTGATTTCTAGGCCAGCTTGGGCTATAGAGTAAGTTTCAGACCAGCCTGGGCTACAGTGTTAGACCCTGACATATGCTGCAGCATAAATGGACCTTGTGAACATTTTGCTAAGTAAAATAAGCTAGCCAAGGACAGATGCACACCCACCCTGGTGGCACAGGCCTGTAGTTCCCACTATTAGGGGTGCTTAGACAGGAGTTTTACAAGTTCAAGTGCAGTTTGGAAAACTTAGCAAGACCTCACCTTAAAACAGAAAATACAGAAATGTCCAGGTCTGTATCTCATTGGTAAGGTACTTGCCCAACATGTGGGGGGCCTCCAGCACTGCAAAAAAAAAAAGAAAAAGACAAGATAGCTACTATTTTAGTCATCTACAGTAGTCATATTCCTATTAGAAATAGAAAATAGAATGGTGGTTGAAAGGGAATGTGGAAAGAAAAAAAAAGAAGAAGAAAGGGAATGTGAAACTAGTGTTTTGTTGTTGTTGTTGTTTTTATGTGTATGAGTGTATGTCTGCATGTAGGTTGGTGCACCCATGTTGTGCAATGCGTCAGAGGTCAGAAGCGAGCATCAGATTCCCCTGGAACTGGAGTCAAAGACGGTTCTTAGCTGCCATGTGGGTGCTGGGAATCGAACCCAGGTCCTCTGCAAGAGCAGTTGGCCTTCTTAACCGCTGAGCCATCTCTCCAGCCCTGGAACTAGTGTTTAATGAATACAGAATTTCAATTCGGAGAAAAAAATTCTGGACCTGGACAGTAGTAACAGTCACATAGCGATATAAATACTTCCTGCCACTGAACTGTATGCTCTTAACCACTGAACTATCTCTCTAGCCCTCCATTCCATCTATCTTTAAATTGTTGTTGTTGTTGTTGTTGTTGTTGTTTTGAAACAGGGTCTTCCTGTAGCCTCAGCTGGTCTGGAACTCACTCTGTAGACCAGGCTGCCCTTGAACTCACAGAGATCCACCTGCCTCTGCTTCCCAAGTGCTAGGATTAGAGGCGTGTGCCACTATGCCAGGCTTTAATTTTTCTAGCACTCAGGCCGGGCATGGTGGCGCACACCTTTAATCCTAGCACTTAGGAGGCAGAGGCAGGTGGATCTTTGTGAGTTCAAGGCCAGCCTGGTCTACAGAGTGAGTTCCAGGACAGCTGGGGCTACAAGGAGACCCTGTCTCAAAAATAAAAAAAAATAAAATAAATATAAAAATAAAAAATATTTAAAATGTGCATGCATGTGAGTATGTGTATGTGAATGTGTGTTGTACCCAAGGAAACCAGAAGAGATTGCCAGATCCCCAGGAGCTAGAGTTACAAGTGATTGTGAGCTAAGCAACATGGGCCCTAGGAACTGACTGAACTCAGGTCTTCTGGAAGAGCACCAAGCATTCTTAACTGCTGAGCCATCTCTCTAGCCCCATTCTGAATGTCGTTAAATAATACCAAGTCTTGTTTTCTGACTGCGGTTTTACTTTTCTCCACTTTAAGGTAGGCATTCCATGAAGGTGGAGCCTGTCTCCTCACTCAGCTTCTGAGCTCCTTACAGAGAGCCTCTGCTTCCCCTTCTCAGATTGCAGTTGGACCCCGGGGAAGCTGGGAACCTGCAGAACAGGCAATTTCCCCTCTCTTCTGGACTACACAGGGCCCAACTGTTCAGGTCCTGTATGTCTAGTCTATGCAGCCAGCCGTGAGGGCTGGATGGATTCTATGGTACTCATCTCTGCCCATTCATAGCTCCCTCCATGTTGGGGGCCAGTGCCCTTGACTTGGCCTTGAAAGCCTATGCTGGCTTGTATTCTGAACTGTTTCTACATGAAAGGTTAAAAGAGGAGGCCCAGGTTCCAGAAGCTTTGGGAAAGTCTTTGTTCTAAGATGTCCCTCTTCTGCACCTGGGAAGGAGGAGCTGTGGTATAGATGTCCCACTTAGGGCTGAGCACTCCACAATCTCATACTCTCTGCACATTGACTAGTTGTGGGTCTTTGTGTTAGTCATCATCTACAGCAAAAAGAAGCTTCTCTGATGAGGTTTGAGAGATGCATTTATCTAAAGGTGTAATAAGTCATTAGGAGTTGGTTTAAGACTATGTCCATTTAGCAGAATAATAGTAGTAGATTGTCCCGTAGGGCCTATGGTCTGTCTAGCCACAGGTTCTCAGCCCCATAACAGTACCAGGTATGACATTTTCATTACATTTTATTTATTTATTTATTTATTTATTTATTTATTTACTTACTTACTTATTTATTTATTTATTTATTTATTTATTTATGTATGTATGTATTAGTGTGTATGTGTATATGGACATCAGAGAAAAACAGACAGAAGTTTGTTCTCTCCCTCCACTGTTAAAATTCCTCAGATTAAGCTCAGGTGGTCAAGCTTGGCACCAGCTACCCTCCGAGCCATCTTGTACCCTCTGAGCTGTCTTGTAAGCCCCAGTTTTTAGTACTCTTGTCTTGGCATCATAGCAGGAGGAATAATGAGTGACACTGGATGGCTAAGCTGGGGGCCGGTGAGATATGGCCAAATGTTTAGCATCAAGGTGCACTGCAGAATGGGTGCATGGCAGAATGAAGTGGACTGGGAAGTGGAAATCCAGGGCGGAAACACTGGTGTGGCAAAGAACATGTGGACAAGGGCAGAGGCCACAGAACAGAAGGGACCCAGGGTCATGGGAGAAGGAAGACTTGGAAAAAGTAAGGAGGAAGGGAATAGAAGAGAGAAAAAAGCCGAGGATGGCATTCGAGTTTAAGACTCAGTTACCGGGGCTGGAGCAATAGCCTAGCGATTAAGAGAACCGACTGCTCTTGCAGAGGACCCGGGTTCGATCCCCAGCACCCACATGGTGGCTAAGAACCGTCTATAACTCCAATTCCAGGGGAATCCAAGACCCTCTTCTGACCTATGCGTTATTGCATGACACGGGTGCACAAACCTACATGCAGACAGTACATTCATACACATACAAAAAAAAAAAAAAAAAAAGACTAAGTTACCTAGAGGGTAGTAAAGCCTCTGCCAAACACAGGAAAATCCAAGAGTTGAGACTAGAACTTATTTCCTAGATAATTTTTCAATAAGGGAGGAGATGTGTGTTAGCCAAAGCCTTGCAGAGCCAGAAACTTGGACAAAAGGTGCCTTTTATGTAAAGGGGCTGAATGTGGATGGATTTACAGAGATAATGGAACAGAGACTGTGCTAAGAGACATGCCCATAGCAGCCCAGCTCCACTTCCTGTCCTTGCCAAACCCCTGTTCGACTCCAGGGCAAAACACTGACTTTCCCAGGAATCCTCCAGCACTTTAGCCGCCCATCACCCGAGGGCGGTGCCTCCTAGACCAAGGCCCTTTCATTACAGGGGTCATCCCACCTCAGCCAGTCTGAGAGAGAAAGCAAACTGGAAGGATTCCTCCATTTCGGAGAGGAAGTGAGCCCGAGTGTGCTTCTTGGCGACCCACAAGAGAGAGTCCAAGTTCTGTTCATCTCACGTCAAGTACCACAGCTCCACATCAGGAGATCTTGGGCAGCCTGGAGCCAGAATTGCTTGCCTCTTTCTCCCCCAGATAGCCCTTGGTGTTCAAAGGCATTTGTTTTCTCTCTAAGAGTAAGGGAATTAAGGTAAGATAGATGCCAGGCATCAAGGAGGCATAAACAAAGACAGGGCAGTGGCAATGTTTCGGGTAGGTGTTAAGCATCAGGTCTGGAAGCATCTTAGACTCCATTATCTAAACTCTCTGTTTTCAGGTGAAAATTCGATCCAGAAACCAGGGACTTCCCCTACGGGATGACTGTGATGTTACAGCACCCCTTTTTCCAGTCATCCAGTGTCACACATAACAAATAACCCCTAATTTAGTGGCCTATGACAATAACTGGTTGTACTACCTCTCAGATTTTTATGGGTCGGAGCTCGAGGCAGGGCTTAGATGGGCAGCTCTGTCCCGTAGGCAGCTGCAGTCAACTGGGGAAAGGGAGCTGAAGCATCCAGGGCCGGCTGGGCATTTCCCATTTTATTTTATTTTGTTTTATTTATTTATTTATTTATTTATTTATTTATTTATTTATTTATTTTTGGTCTTTTCGAGACAGGGTCTCCCTGTCTGTCTGGAACTCACTCTGTAGACCAGGCTGGCCTTGAACTCACAAAGATCTGCCTGCCTCTGCCTCCTAAGTGCTAGGATTAAAGGTGTGCGCCACCACGCCCGGCTCTATTTTATTTTATTTATTTTATTTTTTGAGACGGGCTCTCCCTGTAGCCCCAGCTGGCCTGGGACTTGCTGTGTAGACCAAGTTGGCCTTGAACTCACAGAGATCCACCTGCCTCTACCTCCCAAGTACTGGGATTAAAGGCATGTGCCGCCATGCCCAGCCTGCATCTCTCATTTTTAAAAAAGTATATTTATTTATTTATTTACTATTTACCTTGAGTAAATGACGTGTGTGTGTGTGTGTGTGTGTGTGTGTGTGTATGTGCAGAGGTCAGTATCAACTTTGTGGAGTTGCTTCTGTCCTTCCACCTTACATGGATTCTAAGGATAGAACTCTGGTTATCTGGCTTGCACAGTAAATGCCTTCTACCCACTGAGCAATCCTGCCAGCCATGGGTAGCTCTCCAGCCCAGCCCATACTTTAAAATTATTTTTTTAATTATTTTTTATTTTTTATGTGTATAAATGTACTGTCTGCATGTAGGTTGGTACACCGGTGTCGTGCAATGCTGAGGAGGTCAGAAGAGGGTGTTGGATTCCCCTGGAACTAGAGTTAAAGACAGTTCTTAGCCATCATGTGGGTGCTGGGAATCGAACCTGGGTCCTCTGCAAGAGCAGTCGGCACTCTTAACCGCTAGGCTATCTCTCCAGCCCCACTTTTTAATTTTTTTAAAAAGATTTGTTTTTATTTTCAATATTTACATGGGCAATGATGTAAATGTGCACACATACATACTGGTGCTGGCAGAGGCCAGTGGTATCAGACCCCTGGAGCTTGAGTTACAGGCAGTTGTGAGCCACCTGACCTGGGTGCTAGGGACCAAACTCAGGTCCTCTGCAAGAATGGTCATCATTCTTAATTGCTGAGACCATTTCTCCAGCTCCCAGCATGGACTTCTTTACATGATGTTGGAAATACTCTTTTTTTTTTTTTTTTTGAGACAGGGTCTCTCTATAGCCCCAGCTGGCCTGGAACTCACTCTGTAGACCAGGCTGGCCTTGAACTCACAGAGATCCGTCTGCCTCTGCCTCCCGAGTGCTGGGCTTAAGGGCGGTTCTTAGCCACCATGTGGGTGCCGGGAATCGAATCCGGGTCCTCTGCAAGAGCAGTGGTGCACTTAATTGCTGAGCCATCTCTCCAGCCCTGATGTTGGAAATATTCTAAGAGGACCAAAGGGCAAGCTCAAGATCTCTGGAGACCTAGACTATAGAAACTCACATAAGGTCATTTCCATTACATTCTATTAGTCAAAGGTCAGTCCAGAGTTACATGAGTCGCCTCTTGCTGAGAACCAGCAAAGTCATGGAAAGGGCCATTTGGGACAGACGGTAGAATAGTGATCTTCCTTACAAACAATCTACTTCACTTGTTGGAGGAATCATCTATATATCACACTGAATCATCAAGAACCAGGAAAAATTCCTAGAACCAAAAAAGAAGGGGGGACATCAAGAATTAGAAAGGAGTGGGAGTGAAGAGAAAGACAATAACCCCAGGTGCTAAAATCTTCCCAGAATGAGGGGGACGTTAAGCGATGCCATTTGATGCCATCAACTGCAAATGTTTCCACTATCTTTATGGTTTTCAGTGAATTTTAATATATTTCGTCAATGACAAGGAGTCATTCAGTCTTCACAACGTCTTTGGTTCTGTCACACTCATCAGTGAAAATTTGTTGTAAGGATGAGGGTGTTGTTTGGTTGTAGAGTATCTAGCCTGCACAAGGCTCTGGGATCAATCCCCAGATCTGAAAAAAAAATGTAGTGCTACTATCATCAGGGGTCTATATTTCCAATGCCTACGATGACACCTGGCACCTGGTACTAACCCACAGGTGTTTGATACATATTCATGAATGAATTATAATAATATAAACAAGTATGAGCCAGACATCATGGTACAGGCCTTTATTTTTTTCATTTTTATTTTTATTTTTTGGTCTTTTTGAGACAGGGTCTTCCTGTAGCTCTGGTTGTCCTGGAACTCACTCTGTAGACCAGGCTGGCCTTGAACTCATAGAGATCCACCTGTCTCTGCCTCCCAAGTGGTAGGATTAAAGGCGGTGCAGGCCTTTAATCCCAGCCCCCGTAGGCAGAGGCAGGCTGGTCTCTCTCTGTGAGACTAACACCAGCCTGGTCTACATAGTGAGTTCCAGGTCAGCTAAGGCTACGGGGAGACCCTGTCTCAAAAATGAACCAAACAGGGCCGGAGAGATAGCCTAGCAGTTAAGAGCACCAAATGCCCTTGCAGAGGACCCTGGTTCGATCCCCAGCACCCACATGGCGGCTGAGAACTGTCTTTAGCTCCAGTTCCAGGGGAATCCGACGCCCTCTTCTGAGCTCCAAGGCACTGCACGACATGGGTGCACAAACCTACATGCAGATAGTACACTCATACACATAAAAATATATATAAAAAATTAAAAAAATGAACCAAACAAAAATATGTAAACACAATCTATGAGTGGAACATTCAGGGCTATGTTAATTATAGTGTCCCTATGGGTAGGGTATTATACAACCATTGAAGATTATGCTTTTGAGGAGAGTCAACATATGATATGTGTTTTAAAAACAAGAAACAGGAGACAGCATTGAAGGTACATCATGGTTATGCTTATGTACAAATAACTGGATAACAAAAAAAGGGAAGCCGTAAACCAGTAATAGTGGTTTTTATTTAACTTATCAGCATAGCAGGATCTTGGGGTGGCTTCATTTACTTAATTTTGGGGTCTTTTAAAACATTTTTATTTATTATTTTTATTTTATGTGTATGAGTGTTATGCCTGCATGTATGTAAGTACACCCATGTTGTGCAATGTCCGAGGAGGTCAGAAGAGGACATCAGATCCCCTGGAACTGGAGTTACAGATGGTGATTAGCCCTGTAGGTGCTGGGAATTGAACCCAGGTTTTCTGCTAGAGTAGCCAGTGCTCTTAACCATTGAGCCATGTCTTCTGTGCTCCTCACCCCCACCTTTCTGTCTTTTTGACACAGGGTCTCCCTCAAGCCCCAGCTAGCCTGGAACTCACTCTGTAGACCAGGCTGGCCTCTGCCTCTTGAGTGCTGGGATCAACAGCGTGCACCACCAAGCCCAACTTACTTAATTTTTAATAAAATTTTACTTTATTTAATTTTAATTTTTTTTTTTTTTTTGGTCTTTCCGAGACAGGGTCTCCCTGTAGCCCCAGCTGTCCTGGAACTCACTCTGTAGACCAGGCTGGCCTTGAACTCACAGAGATTCGCCTGCCTCTGCCTCTCGAGTGCTAGGATTAAAGGCATGTGCCACTATGCCTATCTACTTTACTTTATTTCATATGTATGAGTGTCTTGCCTGTATGTATATAAAGGCACCTATACATGCAATGCACTAGGAAGACAGAAGAGGATGTCAGATTCTCTCTCTCTCTCTCTCTCTCTCTCTCTCTCTCTCTCTCTCTCTCTCTGTCTCTCCACACTGTGTAGCCCAGGCTGTCCTCCATCTTAAGATCTTCTTCTTTGGAATTCTTTTTTTTTAATTTTATTTATTTTCGTATGTGTATGAATGTACTGTCTGCATGTAGGTTTGTGCACTCGTGTTGTGCAATGCCATGGAGGTCAGAAGAGGGTGTTGGATTCCCCTGGAACTAGAGTTAAAGACGGTTCTCAGCCGCCAATTAGGTGCTGGGAATCAAACCTCAGTCCTCTGCAAGAGCAGTCAGCACTCTTAACCACTAGGCCATCTCTCCAGCCCCTTCTTTGGAATTCTTAGACTTCAAAAAGGAGATTTAACAGTCAATAGTGTGGACATGGCGTGACTTATTTTTTTATTTTTTGGTCTTTTCGAGACAGGGTCTCCCTGTAGCCCCAGCTGTCCTGGAACTCACTTTGTTGACCAGGCTGGCCTTGAACTCACACAGAGAGATCTGCCTGCCTCTGCCTCCCGAGTGCTAGCCCGGCAGACCTATTTTTTTCTATACTAACTGTCAACAGTATAGGTTTGCTATTTTTGCTGAAGAAAACTTACAATAAGACAAATGATAGAGCCATATCATGCACGACTCAAACCCAGAAAGCCTTCAGAAAAGAGGGGACCGGAATGGAAAGGAAGGCTGCTAGAGCTGAGGTGGGTTTGGGAGTTACATCCAGTAGAAACTGCTGTGGCGGTGGGGGCTGAGCCCTAGGGCTCTGTCCCTGTGGCCAAATCTGTAGGAAGTCACTCTGCACAGCTAGGGAACCTCTTTCCAATGTCTTGAACTTAACCATAGGGAAATTGTAAAGGAAGGGGTAGAGACGGTGGTAATTTTCCCACCAACACTGGTCTTTTGCCCCAAGCGAACAACAAAAATTACATTTGGGATTCTCATCTTTTTTTTTTTTTTTTTTTTTTTTTTTTTTTTTTTTTTTTTTTGGTTTTTTCGAGACAGGGTCTCCTGTAGCCCCAGCTGTCCTGGAACTCACTCTGTAGACCAGGCTGGCCTTGAACTCACAAAGATCCGCCTGCCTCTGCCTCCCAAGTGCTAGGATTAAAGGCGTGCGCCACCACGCCCGGCGGGATTCTCATCTTTTAAAAAAATAGATGTGGGGCTGGAGAGATAGCCTAGCGGTTAAGAGTACCGACTTCTCTTGCAGAGGACCCGAGTTTGATCCCCAGCACCCACATGGCAGCTGAGAACCATCTGTAACTCCAATTCCAGGAGAACTCCAGTTCCAGGGGAATCCAACACCCTCTTCTGATCTCCATGGCATTGCACAACACAGGTGCACAAACCTACATGCAGACAGTACATTCATACACATACAAAAATAAATAAAATTAAAAAAAATAGATGTGAGGGTTAACTTTTTTTTTTTTTGGTCTTTTTGAGACACGGTCTTCCAGCTGTCCTGGAACTCACTATGTAGACCAGGGTGGCCTTGAACTCACAGAAATCCGCATGCCTCGGCCTCCCAAGTGCTGAGATTAAAGGTATGCGCCACCACGCCTGGATCTATTTATTTATTTATTTATTTTTAATTTTTTTATTTATTTCTATATGTGTATGAATGTACTGTCTGCATGCAAGTCTGTGCACCCGTGTCGTGCAATGCTGCGGAGGTCAGAAGAGGGTGTCGGATTCCCCTGGAACTGGAGTTCTCGTGGAATTGGAGTTTCAGACGGTTCTCGGCCGCCATGTGGGTGCTGGGGATCGAACCCAGGTCCTCTGAAAGAGCGGTCGGTGTTCTTAACCGCTAGGCCATCTCTCCAGCCCCGTCTTTTTATTTATTTTTATTTTATGTGTATGAGTGTTTTGCTTACATATGTCTAAAAGCACCATGCAGGAAGTGCTGGTGGAAGACAAGGTTTTAGCTGCCATGTGAGTGCTGGGAAATAAATCCAGGACCTTTGCAAGAGAATCAAGTGCTCTTACCGGATGAGCCATCTGTCCAGCTCTGGGATCCCTATCTTGCTCAGGTTTTGAGTCACTGGCCTAGAGGGGTAAAAAACTTCAGAAGGGCGGTTCTTCCTAACCTCCTATAAAACTCGATCAGGCAGAGGCAGGCGGATCTTTGTGAGTTCAAGGCCAGCCCGGTCTACAAAGCGAGTTCCAGGACAGCTGGGGGCTACAGGGAGACCCTGTCTCAAAAAGACCAAAACAAAAAAAAAAAAAACCAAAGAAAAACTCGATCAGGTCTGGGGGCAGGCAGTGAATGAATGATTAGCTTCAGGCCAGGAACAGATGTGATGTTCAGAGGCAGGGATTTGGGGGGAACACTGACAGTCAGGAAGGGGTGCTCTCAGTCCAGACAAGCTTCTCAGAGGTGGTCTTGGAAAGGAACCGGCTGGGAGGATTGAGAGCGGGAGAAAAGGATGGAGGGTACAAAGGCTGGTCTTTACTTAGGTATGGCCCATGTTGGAAAAGAAAGACGCCAAGGGAGAGCCGGCGCTGGTCTAGAAAGCCAGGGATTCTGAAGGCTCTCCAAGTCCGGGAGGCGTGGGCTTGTGACAGAAGGGTAGGGGGCAAACGTGTCTTGACTGTGCGTGGGCTACATATGAGAATCGTAATGGGCACCAGAGTGGGGAGCGCAGGGGCGGGGCGTGAGTGGGGGCAGAGTGGGAAAGCGCGGGTGGGAGATGGAAAACCGCGGGGAGCGCACACTGGCCCGCACTTCACAGGGTGTGCCCCTTTGGATCTTTGGCATTTTCTGGTTCCGTGAAAGAAAGCGAGGTTGGGGGTGCTGGGTGGGAGCGCAGGGTGAGGCGAGGGGCAGGGGAGGCAAGGGGCGAGTGGCTGTGCGAGGTGTGGTCGTGCGCGGCGGGGGTGGGCGCGGGGCACCGGCGGTGCGGGGCGGGCCGCGCGGCGGGAGGGGAGAGGCGGGCCCGGCCGGCACACACCGCCCCTGGCAGGGGGCCGAGCGCGCGAGGAGCCGCCGCCACCGCTCGGGGTCGCCTCCAGCCCCAGATTCGCGAGCGCTCGGCTGGCATGGCAGCCGCTTCAGCCCCGAGCCCCGCGGCCAGCTAGGGGCGGCCCCTGGGCCTCGCCCGTCGGATCCGGCCTCGCTCTGCGCCCCCGGGGCGAGCTGCCTCCGGAACCGAGGTGAGGACGCGGGGGCATCGGGACGCCGCGGGGACTCTAGGCCCCCGCGCGATCGGAGCCGGGCACTGAGAGCCAGGCCTGGGTGGGTGGGTGTCGGAGGAGGGGCGGAGACTGCTCGCTGCCGGGAACCGTTCTTCCCTCCCTCCCTTCCCCGGACCCGGTCCGGTCCTCGCCTCAGCGCCGTCCGCATCTCCGAGGACCATCCATTGGGACGGCGATCCCAGCCCCGGCCGTCCCCGCGCGGTGGCCAAGCTCTCCGCCGCCCACCCGCGGCCTCCTTCCCACAGCCCTGGTCCGTGGGTTCCTGTCTCCAGAACCTTCGGCTGCTCATCCCGCCCCCGCCCTTCCGCCGCCTCACCCCCTGCTTCAGCCCCTGCGCCCCTCTCTCGCCCTCGCACTCGCCCTCCCGTCACTCGGAACCCGCTATCTCCGCGTCCGGCCGCCTCCCAGCTAGCGCCGTCTCACAGGTGTCTACACGTCTGGCCGTTCATCTGTCCGTCCCTGCTGGGGCCGGAACTGACCATGCCCAGCGGCTGCCGCTGCCTACATCTCGTGTTCCTGTTGTGCATCCTAGGGGCAACCGGTCAGCCTGCCAGAGGTGAGCGCGCCCCAGGGCTAGGGTCGCGGCCCTGTCCCGCGGTCCTAGCTTGCAAGTTGACCTCTGCCGGCTAGAGACGGCACTGCAGCCGCCCCGTTGGCCTGGTTGGCGAGACCCTGGCCATCCCTTTACCGCAGAGGCCGCCAATTACTGAAACCCCATCTTAGGAAGTCTGACCCAGACTCAACCCCTACTGCATCCATCTCTTTCAGCGGATGACTGCAGCTCCCACTGTGACCTGGCCCACGGCTGCTGTGCTCCTGACGGCTCCTGCAGGTACTTGGGCTGAACACGTGCCTCAGATCCCTTGCTCCTCATTTCCAGCCCTCCACACCCACAACCAGGTCAAATCTCAATACAGTTGTCTGTACAGCGGGTCGGCTCCCCCCCCCCGCCCCCCGCATTCCTACCTTATCTTGCTTTTCTTGCTCTCTCAAGAGGTTCTGAAACACTGCCCCTCAAGAACCTGTAGATTGGGAGCCACAGGAAAGAGGAAGATAAAAGAGAGGTGTCCCTTGAGGGAGAAAGGCGGCAGGAAGGGTGGCTATGGATTGGTCCTCTGATCAAAGAGGCTCTTTTTTGGGAGAACTTGAGCACTTAGCTCACAGGGACGGAGTTGGCAAATTCTGCGGCCGTGTTGGATGCAGGAAGTGCGCTGACAGGACAGGATGAGTCAGGGGTATTTAAGACTGGACTTCCTTGGATCGATTCAAAAAATTGGTCCACATATTCTGGTGAGATGGTGCATACTTGAAATCTCAGTGCTTGGGAAGGAGGTGGGGAATCAGGAGTTCAAGGTCATTCTTACTACATAGCTCATTCAGGCCAGCCTAGGTGTGGCGGTGCTCACCTTTAATCCCAGCATTCAGAAGGTAGAGGCAGGCAGATCTCACTGAGTTCAAGGCCAGCCCAGTTTACATAGTGAGTTCCAGGACAGCTGGGGCTATACGGAGACCCCATCTCAAAAAAGACAAAAAAACCCACAAAAAACCAAAAAACAAAAAACAAAAAAACGCCAGCCATTTGCCCTGGAGTCAAGAGAAGACTGCCCTGATGACCTTTCTTTCTTTTTTTTTTTTTTTTTTTTTGGTTTTTTGTGGGTTTTTTTGTCTTTTTTAAGACAGGGTCTCCCTGTAGCCCCAGCTATCCTGGAATTTGCTCTGTACACCAGGCTGGCCTTGAACTCACAAAGATTCGCCTGCCTCTGCCTCCCAAGTGCTAGGATTAAAGGCATGCGCCACCATGCCCGGCTCCTGATGACCTTTCAAGGTCATTCTTTTTCAGACTTGCCAGCACAAGTGGCACAAGGAGACACAAACATTGTCCTTCATTTCTTGCTTTCTCTATTTTTAAAAAATTTTTATTTATTTTATGTGTAATGTTTCGCCTATGTGTATGTAAATGCACTTGTATTGTGCAATGCCCACAGAGGCCAGAAAAGGGTGTCAGATCCCCCGGAACTGGAGAAAGGATGGTCGTTAGCTGCCATGCAGGTGCTGAGAACTGAACCCAGGTTCCCTTTGCAAAAGTAGCCAGTGTCTTCAACTACTGAACCATCTCTCCACACCCTTTTTTTTTTTTTTGAGACAGGGTAGCAATTCCAGATGGCCTGGAACTCTTTCTATATAGACTAGGCTGGCCTTGAACTCACAGAGATCCGCCTGCCTCTGCCTCCAGGGTACTGGGATTAAATGTGTGTGCCACCATCCCTAGCTCTCTTAATTTCTCTAACACTACCCTTCGAGGGAGATGTTTCCTCAGTTTGGCGGGGAGGAGAGAAAACAGACTCTAAAAGGTTGGACACAAGCACAGATCTTGTACTTAAATGCCGTTGTCTGGTGGTCTGATTGTGTGTGTCCTGTGACCCTGCACAGCCCTCCTTTTCCCCAGGGCAGGTCTGCTTGTCCTTTGGAGCTGACATTTCCTAGTGGTTTCTAGAAGCTCTGGTTCTATCCTCTTCATTTCTTTAGCCCCTTCTACCTGCCCCCCCCCCAACATTCTGATCCTATTTCTTCTTGTCAGGTGTGACCCGGGCTGGGAGGGACTGCACTGTGAGCACTGCGTGAGGATGCCTGGCTGCCAGCACGGTACCTGCCACCAGCCCTGGCAGTGCATTTGCCACAGTGGCTGGGCAGGCAAATTCTGTGACAAAGGTAGGAGACAAGGGAGCTCTGGAGCCCATGTGTTTTAGAACACACATTATATATTTACTATTTACCTATTGTGTCATGTTCAGATCCTTGACTATTTAATTTTTTTTATTTCATACCTACTTGATGTCTGAATGGATCAACATAACCCCCATGAGTTTTAGAAACGCAGCTGCTAAAAACTGTACCTATTTTGGCCAGGTGTGGTGGCACATGCCTTTAATTCCACCTTCGGAGGCAGAGACAGGCAGTTCTAGGTTAGCCTTGTCTACAGAGTGAGCTCCAGCCAGCCAGGGCTACATAGTGAGAGCCTGTCTCAAAAAATAAACAGAGCTGGGCACGGTAGTTCACACCTTTAATCCCAGCACTCAGGAGGCAGAGACAGGCAGATCTCTGTGACATGTAAGCCATCCTGGTCTATAGAGTTCTAGGCCAGCTGGGGCTACAATGAAACCTTGTCTCAAACAAACAAACAAACAAACAAGCAAAAAAACCCCAAACCCAACCAAACAAAATTGAACCCATTTTAAAGATGAGGAAACTGAGGGCCACAAAAGGCCCATACTTGTCCAAAGTCAGTTTGACCAAGACTGGCAGAACCATGGCGGGCACTTCCAGGGCCAAGTGTACCATAGCAGCCTGGTGGGTTTGTAGCATGAGCCACACTCACAGAATTCTGGATCTGGACCACATGGGTCCTGGGCAGCTGTGGGGACTGTGTGAGGGGCTATCCCAGACCCATTTTCATCTCCCTTCAGATGAGCACATCTGTACTTCACAATCTCCCTGCCAGAACGGAGGCGAGTGTGTCTATGATGGGGGTGGTGAATACCACTGTGTGTGCCTCCCAGGCTTCCACGGACGAGACTGTGAGCGCAAGGCTGGACCCTGTGAGCAGGCAGGGTGAGTGCTGGGCCCCTGGGGAAATTAAGACTAGAGTCTGGTGTCAACGAAAGAGGCAAGCTGTCAAGAGACTGGGGGAATGAGGATAGGACCACACAAAGGCACCTCAGGCTAAAAACCCCACTGTGACAGTGTTCCCGGTCCAGACTCTCGACTTTCACATCCAAACTGTTTATTCTCCAGGAGCTGGAGGTGTAACAGATAATACGACTGTTTTTCGGGAGGCTGAGGGACCTAGGACTCCCTTCACCTTCCTACAGAACAGGCACGTGGCCTTGAGATGGCTCCACGGCAGCCTCTGCCTATGTAGATGATGAAGTGGCCCGCAGGGCTGCACTTGTCCGCATTTCCGCTTGAGGCCTAAGAGCTCGCAAGGATAAGAATAGCACGGTATCCGAGCCCTGCCTTTGGGCCTGACCCTTTGCTGACTGCCTGACATTGGGCTCTCTCATTTAACTCTCATGATTTGGGAACCTGGCTACTATTTTTATTCTCATTTTAAAAAGAAGGCTGGCCAGGCATGGTGGCTTACGCCTTTAATCCCAGCACTCGGGAGGCAGAGGCAGATGGATCTCTGTGAGTTCAAGGCCAGCCTGGTCTACATAGTGAGTTCTAGGACAGCTGGGGCTACAGGGAGACCCTGTCTCAAAAAGACCAAAAAAAAAAAAGAAAAAAAGAAAAATAAAAACCAAGGCTATTTATTTCAAACTCAGAGTGGCTCAAGGTGACACAGCTAGGAAGAGGAGGCGATGGTTAGGACATTGACCACCAAGTTGGTACCAACGTCCTCTCCCAATCCCCCCTCAGCTCTCCATGCCGGAATGGCGGGCAGTGTCAGGACAACCAGGGCTTTGCCCTCAACTTCACGTGTCGCTGCTTGGCAGGCTTCGTGGGTGCCCGCTGTGAGGTCAATGTGGACGACTGTCTGATGAGACCTTGTGCTAATGGTGCCACGTGTATTGATGGCATAAATCGCTTCTCCTGCCTCTGTCCTGAGGGCTTTGCTGGACGCTTCTGCACAATTAATATGGATGACTGTGCCAGCCGCCCGTGCCAGAGAGGGGCCCGTTGTCGGGACCGTGTCCATGACTTTGATTGCCTCTGCCCCAGCGGCTATAGCGGCAAGACTTGTGAGCTTGTCTTACCTGTCCCAGAGCCCGCCACCACAATGGGCACCTCACTAGAGCCCACCTCAGCTGTAGTGGTACTTACCACAAGGCCAGCCCCCCACACCGCAGGAGCAGGCCTGCTGAGGATCTCCGTGAAGGAGGTGGTGCGGAAGCAAGAGGCTGGACTAGGTGATTCCAGCCTGGTGGCCCTGGTGGTGTTTGGAGCCCTCACTGCTGCCCTGGTCCTGGCCACTGTGTTGCTGACCCTGAGGGCATGGCGCCGGGGCATTTGCCCCACTGGACCCTGTTGCTTCCCAGCCCCACACTATGTCCCAGCCCGGCAGGATCAGGAGTGTCAGGTTAGCATGCTGCCAGCAGGGTTCTCCCTGCCAGCTGGCCTGCCCCCTGAGCTTGGCAAGACCACAGCACTGTGATGCAGGTGGGGGCTCTCTGGCCCCCTTCCTCACCTCCACAACTCAGACTTGGGGTGGTCCTTTCTCAGCAGGCCTCCTCTTGGAAATACCCCTCAATGGGACCTCAGCCTCACACCAGAAATATTATTTTTTTAATACACAGAATGTAAGATAGGAATTTTATCAAATAAAATTATGAAATTCAAGTGGGCTTCTATGGCAGAAAAACTGGCCCAGAATCCTGGGTGAAGAGGTCAACAGTCGGCCTGGTTCTGGGGAAGCCTCAGCCTTCAACCCGCCGAGGAGTGGTTTTCATGGAGGAATCCAGGGTGCCCTCTCTCCTCTGGGGAAGTAAAGGAGAGGGAGGCCACAGAGGAGAATGCAAACAAGCAGCTGCCCAGGGCAAATGGAGGGGCGACCCCTGCAGAAGGCTCAGTGCCCTGCAGGAGGCTCAGTGCCCTGCAGGACGGCACTGGGCTCCCTGCTGGCTGCTCTGCAGCAGCTGCTGGAACAGTGAATGAGGCCGTCTGCGCAGAGCAGAGGGGGAGTCCAGTTCCACTACCTTCCCAGCTTGGAGCACCAGCACCCGGTCAGAGTTTAGAATGGTGTTCAGCCTGTGTGGGAGGAGGTTGTCAGCACTGGGTACAATGGCCTCAAGGAAAAAGTTGACCAGATCTCTCCCTTATTATGGGAGGAGCTGTGGAGTTCCTGACAGAGGGCCCCTAGCTGTGTCTACAGGCAGCAGGCGTTGGTTCTTGAGAGCTTTGCTAGGGTCAGAGATCTGGGCCTTTACCATCCCTGGTTATCCTCACACCTGTGGGCAATGGTCAGCACTGTCTTGTTGGCAAAACGTTTGCAGATGGTCTGCTGGAGCAGCTGGTCTGTCTTCTGGTCCACACTTGCTGTAGCCTCATCGATGCACAGGATCTGGATCACATGGAGCAAAGAGGAAAGAGAGCTAGGAGGCTGTAACTTCCCTCTGGATTTTCCTTGATACACTGTTCCCTCTTGAATGTTCTTCCTCCTCTCTTACCTTGGCGTCTGTGAGAAGAGCCCGGGCGAGGCACAGCAGCTGCCTCTGCCCCAGGGACAAGTTCCCGCCCCTTTCGCTCAGCTCTCCATCTAGGCCACCTGCAAGGCAGAGCGTCTGCTCTGGGTCCGCCACTTCTTGCCTCTTCCCTACGCTCCAGGCCAGGGCCCAGGACTCACCTACAGAGACGACCACCTCACTCAGGTGACACTGTTCCAGAGCCTGCCACAGGGCTCTGTCTTCATGGAGACCCTGGGGGTCCAGGTTTTCTCGAATAGTCCCACTGAACAAAAAAGGCTCCTGAGGGATGACAGCTAGCTGGGATCTGGAGAACAGGGACATGGGGTCTACACTGGAGACATGCCTACTCCTTGCAGTACTGGTTTTAATTTATAGGGTGTGGCACTTCAAGGAAAATCTGGGGATGAGATCCAAATATCACTACCTCTGCTTCCCACCTTATAGCCATCAAATCACAGCTAGTCACCTACCTAGAATAGGGCCGGTACGGTGAGCAGTACCAAAGAAACCAAGGGCTATGCTCTGGCCTTAAGGAATCTAAACCTCACAAGGTTCAAAGCAGGGAACAAATGGGCTAAACCGCGGCACTGACTCTAGAGATGGGTGTGGCTAGGCCGGCAGAGGCTAGAGTGGGAATGGGAGGAAGGCACTTCAGCTTGGAGGAGGCTGAGGAGCTATAAGGTCAAGACATAAGGCCCTCATGACTTACAGAAGGCAGAAGAGACAGGGCAGGGAGCATCCCTTGGGGCTTAGGATGCACTTTCCTTACCTTGTCCATGTCATGGAACTGGGAAAAAATGATACGAAGTTAATTAATCTGGGGATGGGCTGGGGCATCTCTAGCTTTAGCTGAGGCCACTTGTGGCCAAGCACAATTGTCCCCACACTGCTCCATGTACTTCCTGCTGAGCCTGAGGGCTGAGGGCTCATGGCATCTTGGAGCACAGAGTCAAGAGGCTTTATTTAGAAGGCAATGGCTGGTGTCTGGAGTGGAGATTATACACTGCGAAGTACAAAAAAGGCCAGGCGTCGTGGCGCACAGCTTTAATCCTAGCACTTGGGAGGCAGAGGCAGACGGATCTTTGTGAGTTCAAGGCCAGCCTGGTCTACAGAGTGAGTTCCAGGACAGCTGGGACTACAGGGAGACCCTGTCTTGAAAAGACCAAAAAAA
>VZQC01011063.1:0-27232 GCA_009823505.1 Rhizomys pruinosus | reverse complement strand
AAAAAAAAAAAAAAAAAAAAAAAAAAAATGAACGTGGAAGTGTGTGCAGGTCTGGGGTGAGGAAGACCCAGGAGTCCCCAGCTGTCACTGTGGACCGGAGCAGCAGGACTGACCATCCTCGCCTGCCCATCTCATCCTCCTTATCTGCGGATCTGAGACCACACAGACAAACCTTCCTAGCAGTAGTCCCACTGCCCTCCTCCCCCTCACCAACCTTCCGTGGGTCCCCCAGACCTGAGCTCTGCCAGCTCCAGCTGACTGGTGTCCACGCCGTCCAGCAGTATCTGCCCTGCAGTGGGTTCCACCAGCCGGAAGAGCACCAAGAACAGGGAAGACTTGCCAGAGCCCGTGCGCCCCACAATGCCCAGCTTCTCTCCGGGATGCACACGGAAGGTCACTTTGTCCAGGGCATTTGGCAAGCCTGGCCGATACACCAACACCACGTCCTGAAACTCCACACTTCCCTGGGCCAGCCAGCCAATGTTCTTCTGGAGAGTCCATGGGTAAGAGATGATGGAGGAGTGAGGGTGAGGATGGGGTTGGAGGACTGAAGGAGGCAGATGAATGAGGAATGGCCAGTGTAAGGAGACCCGTAGGGGAACTAGGGAGAGATGGGAGGACGCACACAAGGCGGACACAGTCAAGAATGATGGCAATCAAATGTTCAGGGAGCTGAGAAAGATGGGTAAGGGGGAAAATGAAAGGAGATGGGATGATGGGGTCTTCAAGAGGATCCCTTAGGGTCATGCAGATCTGGCCTGGGGTGGAGGGCACACCAACCTGCAGAGACTGGCCCTGGGGCTCCTGGGGCAAGTCACAGGAATACTCCTCCAGCCGCTCAACGCTCACCATCATGGCTTCTGTCTGCGTGAAGCTGCTCACCAGGCCTGAGAGCAGGCCCGTCAAAGACAAGGCATATGACAGTGACAGGCCCACCAGCCCTGAGGAGAAGAATACCAGCTGCTAGGGGACACCTGGACACACCTGGACGTGGGCAGGGGGAGGGCAGGGCAAGAAAATCCGGCTTTGGACTGCGGGTGTTTAAGGGAGGAGCTGGCAGAGAAGCAAGGTGATAGATGATCAGGATTAGATGAGGGGTACAGTGGGCTAGACATGAAATGGAGGGGACCCAGAAAGGAAGCTATGTGGGGTGGCAGGCGGAGACAGGGAGGATGGGGCCAAAGGAGAAGGGCTGGGGGGATAGGCACTGGGAAGGGATGAAGATCAAACTTGGTCTAGTACCATATCCACCACTACCTGTGGTGCTAAGATGGAGGAGATAATGGTAATGATCCTCACAGGGAACAATGGTAGGAGGGGACAGTGGTGGGCAAGAGGGGCACGCAGGGTGGTCCGGGGCAAGAGGTTATAATGACTTGCTCCTGAAGTAAGGGTGATGGGTCCCAGGGAGGCACCTGGCTTGGCGAGGCCCTGCTGGTGCTGCACCAGGGCGATGCCTGCAATGGCAGTGATCACTACTGCCCCCATGAGCTGCAGCCGAATGTCCAGCCACTGCGTCGTGGCGTTGGATGCAAACTGGCACCTCTGGTTTAGTTCCAAGAGTCGCTGGTTTTCATCCTCAAACCTGGAGAAGGCCAAGAGAGAAGGGAAGCCACTCAGTTCCCTGCTGACCTACCAGGCCCTGTGACACCCTCCTCCCTGGAGCTGACCCAGGGGTCACTGAGATGCCCGGTACTCTTTTGAAGGGGGCCCTGCTCTGCTTTACTTTTTCCCATTCTCGTACAGTCCTCTCCCTTCTATCTCCCTAAGGAGGCCTGGACGACCCTGTCTACTCTGTCCTCCCCAGCACCTCATCTCTTGGGCTGTGGCTGGAGATACACCTGTAGGTGGCCCCTGCAGCCCGGAGCACGGGGAGGCCAGCCAGAGTGTCGGCCAGGTGGGTGTAGAGTGGAGACAGGGTGAGGCTGCCCAGGCGCCGCAGCTCCCTGGAGGATGCTCTGTAGCGACGCTGCACACGGTAGTAGATCAAGCTCAGAGGTGGCAGAAGCAGCAGCAGCCAGGGAAGACCAAAGCCGAGCACAGCCAGCAGGCCCAGCAGGCCTGCCATATTGGCGAGCAGGATGTTGAGGAGGAAGGGCAGGCTGTCGTCCACACAGGCAATGTCGGAGGAGAATCGGTTCAAGACCCGGCCCGTGGGCGTGGAGTCAAAGAAAGTCACTGGTGCCTGGAAGAAGGAAGACAGACAAGGGCAGGGGCTGGAGAAAAGGGGCTTGTGGCCAGGTCTGGAGAGGTGAGGTGGGAAGGGGAGTCTGCAGTACAGAAAAGGAACAAAGTGTCCCCCAATCAAGGGAATTGATTGAGGGAGAGTACCTCAGAGTAGGAAAGATGCTCCACTGCCTATGGCCAGGGGCCATCTTACAAGGCCATGGAAACCATGTCCTTGTCCCCCTGGCTTGGACATGTCTATTGCCCTTTCAAGGGTAGAGAGTGATCCTTCTCCACGAGATGGCATCTTTAGGCCAGCAAGCGAGATTTACTTGCACGACAGGAGGAGCACACTGACCGCCTGTGGCTGGAGAGTGGCACTATCAGTTAGTCATGCTTAGGAGCTCAGGCTCTGAGCCCAGCATAGTGGTACATGCCTACAACCCCAGCACCCAGTGGCTGAGGGCAGGAGGCTATTTCTCAGGTTGGAAGTCAGCATGGGTAACATGAGACTCTATGTCAAAAACAAATCCAGCCAACCAAACCAACCAACCAACTTGAACTCCAGGTCTGCTATATAGGAGATGAGACTCCAGGCAAGGGATGTGCTTATCTGCTGAAGGCCCCAGTTCCTCATCTTACAATGGGGACAATAGGGTGTTCTTCCTTTGGAACCTTCTTGCTCTCAGTTCTTTCTCACTCTTTCTTAATAAATCTACATTTGTTCTACTTAAAAAAAAAAAAAAAAGGGACCATAATGGAACCCCATCTCCCAGGGCTGTTACTAGGATTAAAGCAGCAAGGTACAGTGCTATGTACTCAGCACAAAGTGCTCAGTTATTACTACTTAGACTATGGTTGGGAGGTGGATCTCAAATATAACCCTTTCTTTTTGCCATCTTCCCTTTACTTGGGGAACAGTCCTAGCTCAAGGTGGGAGGCTAGATTAAATGATGTTTTTCTTATTTATTATTTTTACTTTATGTGGATGAATGTATTGCCTGCATGTATGTAACTGCACCCATACTGTGCAGTGCCTGTGGAGGTCAGCAGAGGGTGTTAGATATCCTGGAACTGGATTGTGAGTACTGGGAATCAAACCTAGGTCCTCTACAAGAGCGGCCAGTACTCTTAACCACTGAGCCCTGTCTCCAGCCCCTTAAATGACTTTCTTTTTTTTTTTTTTTTAATTTTTTTTTATTAATTTTATTTCTGTATGTGTATGAATGTACTGTCTGCATGCAAGTTTGTGCACCCGTGTCGTGCAACGCCGCGGAGGTCAGAAGAGGGTGTCGGATTCCCCTGGAACTGGAGTTCTCCTGGAATTGGAGTTTCAGACGGCTCTTGGCCGCCATGTGGGTGCTGGGGATCGAACCCGGATCCTCTGCAAGAGCAGTCGGCGCTCCCAACCGCTAGGCCATCTCTCCAGCCCCCTTAAATGACTTTCTAAAGGAACTTCCAGGGCATGCTTAGAAGCAACAGCTCCTTCATAGCCCAATGTTCCCTCCTTGGCACAAGGAGGAGACTCAGAATAGTAAACACCTGCTCACTGGGGGCAGCAGGAAGATAACACAGAACTGGGTCATAGACTGGTCCCCTCACAGAACTAGCCTCAGCCAGGTCATTTCAGCTCTCAGTGCCTCAGTTTCCTCATCTGTAAAATGTGGGTAAGTACTTCACAGGGTTACTATGAGACCCTAACAACAGTAAGAAAGGGCTTTTGAATAATAAGAGCTAAATGAGCCGGGCATGGTGGCACATGCCTTTAATCCTAGTACTTGGGAGGCAGAGGCAGGAGGATCTCTGTGAGTTCAAGGCCAGCCTGGTCTACAGAGCGAGTTCCAGGCCATCTGGGGCTACAGGGAGACCTTGTCTCAAAATAAAATAAAATATAAAATAAAATAAAATATTAAATGAGCATTTACTAGGTGCTAAGAAGTCCAAGAGGGAACTCAAGGGAAGGTCCTCATATTTGGCCCACTTTATAGATGAGAAGACTCCAGGCCCAAGCCTGAGCTGCAGTGAGACAGCTATTCTGATCGGAAGCCTCTGGGTCTCAGAGACACATGCTACCCCATCTGTGACAGGCTATTGTGCCTCTCTAGGAAGGTGGAGTAGGGCCTATGATATAGTCCATGTACCGGGAGGATACAAGCCTGCAGATATCCCCCACCCTCCATCTCCTCACCATAAGGACTCGACGCAGCAGGCGGTGATGGAGGGTGGCAGCTGCTCGGAGGGCACCTGCTGCGAAGAGCACTGCTCGGAGAAGGGTGAAGAGAGAGTTCACACCGGCAACTGTCGCATACACGATGAGGTAGAAGCGGACGTCTGAAGAGCCATTGGGGGCAGCTTTGGACAATGGGAACACTGGGGTGCTGGGTGATGGGGAGGAGACTGGAGGTGACCAAAAGAAGGGCTACTCGGGTCCCCTCAAAGCCCCACAAAGACCTTTCTCCACCCTCTAAGAGACACAGCCCCAAACCCTCCCTTCCTCCCTCGAGGCTCTTGGAGAACACTGGCTCCTAGCCTCAGCCACTCACAAGAGGCTTCCAGGGGAGAAGAGCAGCAGCTGGGGGGAGAGGAGCCCCAAGGAACCGGAGCTGGAGGAACGCGGCCCCTCCTTGGAGCTATTCCTGGTGGCCTTCAGCTGGGAGATCCAGTGGGAGAGCCACCAGTCAGCAGCACTTCGTGTGGCTGGGTGCGACGAGACGGGGAGGTCGCAAAGATTCATCTGCTGGGCTCAGCTTAAACACCAACCCTCGCCTGAATGTCCTCTTCTGCACACACACACACACACACACACACCCAGCCTCCCACCTTGCCAGGATCCTCGATTCTTCCTACTTTACACTTCTTTTGCTGAGCCTATCACCCTTCAACTCTGTGAACATCATAACCAAATTTACAGAAAGGAATTGGCATGAATGGTGGATCAGAGGCCAGGCATGGTGATGTACACCTGTACTTCCCATACTCAGAAGCTGAGGCTGGAAGATTTGCAAGTTCAAGGCCAGCCTCAGCTTCATAGTGAGACCCTATCTCAGAAAACCCTAAAAATGATGATTTCCTTTAAAATTTTATTTATTTTATATGTATGAATGTACTGTCTGCATGTAGGTTTGTGCACCTGTGTCGTGCAATGCCATGGAGGTCAGAAGAGGGTCTCGGATTCCCCTGGAACTGGAGTTAAAGATGGTTCTTAGCTGCCATGTGGGTGCTGGGGATCGAACCTGGGTCCTCTGCAAGAGCAGTCGGCTCTCTTAACCTCTAGGCCATCTCTCCAGCTCGATTTTTTTTTTTTTTCAAAAGATGGCTATGATGGAGCACAGTCTGCCTGGCCCCCAGGACTCTTAGAATTGGGGCTCACATTTTGTCTCAGCTGTTGCCCACACTTCACAAGGTTCTAGGCTTTGTGGTAATTATCACAAGGTAAGTGCAACTGCGGGCACCTGGATAACACGGCTGCTGGGAGTGCGGTAAGAGGCTCCTGGGGACATCCTCACCTTGCATGAGAAGCAGAGAGACAAGGATGGCGAGGGCCAGGCAGGTGCCCACGGCCCTCCAGTATGCTCGGTACACATGCCAGGCCACGGCGCCCTCCTTCTTGCTTTCTTCCTCTAGCATGCGGCCGGATGTGCTCGGCTCCACCTCCAGCCCCTCTGATGAAGGTTTCTCTGGTTTCTGTAGTGACTGACTCTTGCCTGTAAGAATTAAGGAGGCCAAGGAGGAATTAAGCTTTTGGGATGGTAGTTGGAAACAAGTATTTCAGAGGCAACCATTAAAAATAACCTCTAGCTGGGTGTGCTGGTGCACACCTTTAATCCCAGCACTCAGGAGGCAGAGGCAGGCGGATCTCTGTGAGTACAAGGCCAGCATGGTCTACAGAGCAAGTTCCAGGACAGCTGGGGCTACACCAAAAAAAAAAAAAAAATAATAATAATAATCTCTACTGTGTGGCAGTGAAAAGCAGCCTGAGACTGCTGGTGTAGCTCAGTGGTAGAACATTTGACTAGCATGGACAAATCTCTGAGTTTGACCCTCAGGACTGCAAGGAAAAACAAAAACCAAAGCCTTTAGCCTGGTATGGTGGCACATGTGTAATGTCAGCACTCAGAAAGATTGTGAGTTCGAGACCAGTCTGGGCTATATAGTGAGGCCTTGTCTCGTATCACCCACCACACACATACAAACAAAGGAAAAAAAGGAAACAGGTTCTTCCTCCCACTTCAGGCCACACCTAAGTCAGGAGCTTGTTCATCCTCAGCCCAGGTTTTGGACACAGCCTGCACCAATGGCAGAATCTCAGAGGGAGGCCCTGGAAAGTAGAAGGGGAGATGAGAGTGGCCCTTCTGGCTCTACACTATGCTTTTCCAGTATGTATGCAATCCTACCTTCCCTCCTCTCTGGCCATCCCCCCTAGCCCACCTGAGTAGGATTCTGCTCTGGGTCATCTAGACTCTGAGTAGGACACATTACGTTCACTGCTGTGTACCTAGAGTCCAGCCAGCAGAGGGACAAAGGAGAGTAAGCGCCAAAATTAAGCACCCATTTGTCATCTGCACCCTATCACCCGTCACTATTGCATAGCCCTTTCTCAAGCTCTAACTCAATTCTTGATGTTCCGGTCAAGCCTCACTTCCTCCTGTTTCTCTCCAGTAAACGGGCAGGTGGTCATATCCCTCTGGATAACAATCCTTCGCAGCTTTGTTCTTTTCTTAAAAAAACAAAAATTCTGAAGCTCACTGCTTTCTTTTTCAAAGACACAGGACTACTCTCAAAGATCCTGGCCCTCTAAGTTCCCCAAGCACGTCACCAAGATGTTCCTCTTCCCTCCTGTCCTGTTTCCTCTTTCCTCACATTCATTCTGTTGAGACAGGAGGTGAGAGCTGGACTCCAGCCACACGTGGAAGGGTTGGAAGGCTCTGGTCTGCACTTGGTACTCCACCTGTCCTTTCTCATCACACTTGGGCAACATCTCCCTTACCACATTACCTGTGCGGACAAGACGCCCAGCCTCCATCAGCAGTACCATGTCGGCCTTCTCCAGGTACTCGGTGCGGTGGGTACACAGCAGCCGTGTAGTGTGGCTCAGCACTCCCAGGATGCACCTGTGCAGGAGGTGGTTGGCCACATCTGCATCCACAGCAGCCAAAGGGTCATCCAGGAGATAGAGTGTTTTCTCCTAGAGAGTGGACGTATACAGGTACCAGGGCCCAAGTCCTCTGACTTGACCCAGAGGCTCCCTCAGTCTCAAGGCAGTGAGAAAATACAGGTGGGAACAACTCTACAATAGTGGGGAAGAAGGTCATACATGACCATGGACTTTCCTCCAATTGAGTGAGCCAGAGACTGGGGCTGGGGCTTAGCTGGGTCCCAGTGCCTCAGGCCTCTATTTCTGCCTTCAATCTGACAAGAGGGGACAGAATGGCTGAAGATTCAACAACATGGAGTTGGGCAGGAAGAAACTAAATCCGGATGAAGATATCTTCAGCCCCTAATCAGCCAAGCTCCCACAGCTCTGGAGCACCTCCATAGTCCTGCCCTGCAATCCCTGCTTTAATGTACCTGGTACACAGCACGAGCAAGGGCAATCCGGGCCCGCTGTCCCCCGCTGAGGGTTACACCCTTCTCCCCGACCTCTGTCTGGTCTCCAGCAGGCAGGATCTGAAGGAATAGGGGTACCCCAGTGCTCACTGAACTCCCCACACCTTTTGTCCCATTTCCTATCCCCTTGCAGGAAAGAGATATGGAAGTCAGGGGACTTATAAGCTTGAGACTGGACTTAAGTTCGGGACAAGTGAGACAAAGGAGGTATGCCCTGACTCCACACTGGGCATTTACTGGACACTGTGTACAAACTTAGCGCCTTCCAGGCATTATGTAATCTGAGGGCCACAAAGATCCTAAGAAAATGGTATTATTTTCTCATCGCAGAGGAGACCAAGGCATAGGCAGGTTAACCACCTTTTTGGGGGATAGAGAAGCAGATGATAAAGGTACACAAGCTGCTGTGTGGAACACTCAGGTCCTCCTCCCTCACATGGAGGTCCCTCCCAACTTTTATGTAGGAACCAAGTATCTGGGTACTCTGAGAACCAGACCCTAATGGCTTGGCCTAGATGAATGATGCCTGTGCAGAAGCCCTTCCTGGAGAATGCAAGTCTGTGGTTTGAGGTGATGGGGACATGGGGGAAGCAGGCAGCCAAGGGTGTCAAGACAGGCACTCACACTGAAATCGTCACTGAGAGCACAAGCCTCCAGCACCTCCCTGTACAGCTGGGCATCAAATGTCTTCCCAAAGAGGATGTTGTCTCGGATAGTGGCAAACTGTATCCAAGGTTCCTGGGTGGCCAGGCCAAAGCCCTTGGACAATCCCAACACTGCAACTGACCCATGCAACCTGCAAAGAATCATGCCAGAATGGGGACCAGCTTCTTACCAGGCTCCTCCATTTCCAGCCCGTCTCCTAGAAGCTTCCTCTACATAGCATTCTCCTTTCATGTCATGTATCTGAGCTGACAGTCTTTTGAGGTCAACGGATCCTAATGAAGCTGTAGGTTCACTAGGGACTGAAGTAGACTGCTCTTTGGCTACAGCCTAGCAGCTGTCCTACCTATACACTGTGCAGCTCAGAGGCCTGGTGTATCCTTAGCTGCACACGAGGCCTCTCTCAAACCTCCATTCCTCTTTCCTACATTGCCACATTTTCAGAAAGGACAGTTGACAACAGATGCTATTTCTCCCATTCAACCTCTCCTTTATGGCACTGTGACACTTTCCTGTGACGAGATGGTTTCTTTCTTTTACTTATTGTCTTGTTTTTGAGACAGGGCTTCATGTAGCCCAGGCTGGTCTGGAACTTGCCACGTACCCAAGGGTGACCCTGAACTTTTGATCCTCCTGACTCTATCTGTTAACTGCTGGGATTACAGGCTTGTAACACCAAGCCCAGTTCTATGTATTCATGGAGATCAAACCCAGAACCTAGTACAATGCTAGACAAGCTACCAACTAAGCTACTTCCCCAGTCTAGATTCACTTTCATCTCCATGCTGAAAACTCCTCCCAAAGGGGCTGTATTAGTGCCCTTTTTGGAACTTGTGTCCCCTCACCTAAAAGGGGTCAAACATACAGCAGGGGCCCTGTAAAGGGCTGCTGAGGGGCACAGCGATGGGTACACTGGAGGTTTATTACCTGTGGAGCTCCCCAGTGATGGCAGCCAGCAGTGAGCTCTTTCCACAGCCAACCTTCCCCACAATGCCCACCAGCATACCCTGCAAAGAGGCCACACAGTAAGTGCCAGTTTGTAGAGGAAGGACGGAGGGGATCGTGGTCTCCTCCAAGAAGCTCTGGGTTGCCAATATCCCAAACAATGCTTCTCTGGGCCGCAGTGACTGGCTGCACCTGACCCCAGGGGGCAGCACGCTTTATCCTCAGTCGATATCAGTTTCACTGACTATGCAAAGACTCTCTGAGGGGAAAACTTGCCAGAGAAGAGGAAAGTGCCTAGCAACTCCCAAGGTGGGCATTCCAGAGGTGGGGGAGAGGGGTCCTGGCTTTGGGACCACTGGGATGGGTTCCATTTCCCACCACTGTGGGCAAAAAGCACTGTTCTATCTATATGCCCTTCCCGAGTCTGAAGTTTAACCCTTCTGTTCTCCCTTCATTCCTCAGCTGCAATGTACACTTGTAGAGCTGTCTCTCTGCTCTACGATGCCAGTGCTGTGCGAGCCTTGGCTGACCCATCTGCTGCGGGGCATCGATCTGGCTGCTGTGACCTTTCTGGTAGTGTGGGATCAGGTCTTGGGCAGCAGGAGCTCTTACTGGCTGTAGCCTACAAACAGAAGACACTCTTCAGTCACACTTTGGCTCAGTGGAGTAGGTACACAGAGCAGTGGGCAGAAGGCTGGGAGCTCTGCAAGTTGAAGCTTGGTTCTGGGCTGTTTCTAAGATTTGGCTGCATTCTTGCTTTGGATTCAGTATTCATCTCTGTATTCTTGTTACAAGTTCCTGTTTGCTTAAGCTAGCTCCAGTGGGTTCTGTGACTTGTATCTCTATCTCTCTACACATAAAGCCCTAACACATTGGTAAAATTCCTTTCAAAAATTCCAGCCTTGTCTTGCCTGAACTAAGAAGAAAAACAAAACATACAACAAAAGCCAGAAACATGAGCAATTCAGCCATCACTAGGGAACTCTAGGCTGAGATGTGAGGCAAAGGGTTGGACAAAGGTCAAGAGAGAGTGGACACTCGGGACTGTGGTGAACAGGAGGACCCTCTTGATAAGAATGCACCCAGTATAAGTTCTTTGACTATGTATGCCACATTATGAGTCACAAGGTATGCTTGTTTGTTTTTTTTTTCACTGGGCTAAGTAGAAGATCATTTGTACCATTTGTAAAACTCCTTAGAAAGGGTTGCTGAGCCTGTCTTCCAAGTTCCTAGCCTGTGGTCTGTTCTAAACCCTGAAGCCAGTGAGGGACAGTAGAAGGAAAAGCAAATACATCCATGGACTGAGTAGATATCAGCTGCCTAAACCAGGGAGAGATGGGACCGATCTGTAAAGCTGCTGGGGGGAGTGAGGTGCAGACAGGTCACATCATCTCCTTTCATACTGGAACCTGCCCGCCAAACCCTACCCCCATTTCCAGGAGAGCTGCATGATCATGCAGTATGTATAACTGGCTCAATTCTTATCCGGGCATCTTTCTTGTTGTCTGGGGACTCTTCCCAGGGTGTCTGTCCCACAAACCTTTTTCACTTCAAGGTGACTAATGAAGGTCTCCTGGCTGATTCCAATTGGATCCCAGGAGAATAGGGCTTCATGCAGCTCCAACGCTGTAGATGGCTCTGTGAGGGGATCTGAAGAGGGAAGGAGCCACTTACCCTGGGCTTCTCACATGCCACTAACCTGCTGGACTGTGATGGGAAAACCGGTGGTGTGTCACTGAATTATCTGTCCCTAATCTACCTTCCCAGAGCTAATTCGGACTCAATCTGAGTCGATTCTGTCTGGATTTTACTCCTGACTCCTCCAGGAGCATCAATGCACATGTCTATGCATCTGAGAAGCTAGGCCCCCTCCTTACCTTGTGCTGGTTTTTGTCCTCTATCTTCTTCTTACCTGGACTATAGTAGGTCTGAGGGTTATGCTTTGGAAGGTCAAGGAAATGCTGGATCCGATCTAAGGATACTTTGGACTCCAAGAGGCCATTGATCACCCAGGGGAAGTTGTTGAGGGGAAGAATAAGCATGCTCACCAGTGCCAGTGCCGTGAACACCTAGGTGGGGTAGAGATGATCTATCACCCAAAACGGAGGCGCTCTCTAAAGCCTGCTCTAAGGGTGCCCCTGAAGGCAGGCCTATGGAGGAAAGATGGGCTAGCAGCAGACTTGAGAGGCTGGCTGAGCTATCCTAGGGTTAGAGATGGAAGAGGTGGCCACTCTAAGAATCCTACAAGTTTCAAGTGTTCCTTCAGGGATTCAGGTTACTGTTTTTAGTGCTGGTGACACAACCCAGAGCCTCAGACATGGTAAGCAGTGGCTCTCACAAAGAGCTATTCCCTACTCTCCCAGACTTATCTTGATATGCACACAAGCCTAGTTCACTCTGAAACTTCTCATAGTTTCTAAATGTTAACATCATTTTTGGACCTGGCCAGACCCAGCAATAGATTATAGATTTTCCCCCATCTAAGGCCATTGGAATGGGGATAAAAAGGCCGAATCTCAGCTTGGGGGCAGCCTGGACTATACAGGGAGACCTTGTCTAAAAATTAAAAAACAAAACAGGCCCCGTTCTCCCCCAGAGAGACTTAATTCCAAGTCTGAGACTGACTAGAAGCTGAAAAGGAAGGGAGAGGAAAAAAAGGAATTCCTTCACACACACACACACACACACACACACACACACACACACACACACAGGATTATATATCCAAGGTTACAGAAAGAGGTCCCTTTAAAAAGAATCCCGCCAGGTGTGGTGGCGCACACCTTTAATCCTAGCACTTGGGAGGCAGAGGCAGGCAAATCTTTGTAAGTTCAAGGACAGCCTGGTCTACAGAGTGAGTTCCAGGACAGCTGGGGCTACAGGGAGACCCTGTCTCAAAAACACCAAAACAAAAACAAAAACAAAAACAAAAAAAACATAAAAAGAACCCCCTTAGCTATGAAAAGAGGCAGCCAGGGGTCCTCCTTCCTCCAGCTCCCAACAATCCCCCAATAGCACTGAGGGCTAGAGTCCACATCTCCACTCCACAGCAATCCCATCCCATTCCTTCCAAGACCCACCCTCTTTCCTCCCCAGTTGTTACCTTGGTGGCAGTGAGCTGGTGCCCCATGAGGACATAGGTGATAAAGATGAGGATGCAGACGACAACTGGCAGAGCAGCCCACAGGTATACACAGGCTGCATCCAGGTATTTGATGACACGGAGTCGCCCCAATTCTTGAGACCGGCAGTCCTTTACTCGGACCCCCAGAGCCTGCTCCCACCCGAAGAACTTGATGACTCGAATGCCACTCAGTAGCTCTGTCATGAGCTGGAGACAGGGACAAGAGAGTGGCGTCAAGTGGAGACGCTGCTGCTCACCTGCTACTCTGCTTGGATGTCGTGTGGGATCTCTGGCCGGCTGGAGGCGTCCAGCAGCACCTTACCTTAACCCGTGCATCCTTGTGCTGCAGCATCTCCTGATTGCTGGCCATGATGCGCGTGGCAATCACTTTGTTGACAGGTACCAACAGCAGTGCCAAGACCAGCCCGGCCATGAAGGCCATGCCCACCTGCCGGTACAGCAGGTAAAGGGTGATGGACAGCTGCAGGGGCAGACCCCACGCTTCATGGAAGCTGCTGGTGAAGTTAAGCAGCCGCTCAGAGTCAGTGCCTAGTAGGTTCAGGGCCTCCCCAACAGAAGGGCGGCTGGGCCCCAGCTGCAAAGTTTTGCGGTACAAGATGCTCAGCACGGCCACTCTTGCCTGAAGTGTCACCTTACGTACCTCATACCCATACTGATTCTGCAGCACGGCACTCAGCACAGCCCCACTGGCCAGCCCCAGGGCATAGAGCAGGCCATGACTTAGGGGCTCTTGCCCTTCCTCCAGGAAGCCTACCAGGAAGGAGAGCAGCAGAGGCCCAGAGAATCCCAGCATGGTCCCCACCAACTTCAACAGTCCAAGGGCCAGGTAGCATCGTCCAAAGGCCCTATACAGGGCTCTCCACAGCTGAGCTCCGTCTTGCCAGTGTGCTTGGAAGGCACGGGCCAGGTAGGCAGGATGCAGTCTTCGAGGGAGGCGGCAAATATCCCTTGGTTGCTGGAGCCCTCCTCGGAGCCCGCGGGCAAGCAAGGGTGCCAACCAAGCATAGGAGAAGCGTGACAGCCAACTCTCTCCATCTTCTGCCACCTCAGTTTCTTGACTCTCAGGGGACAGGAAGTGTTCCTGAGTCCTGGGTTCTTGTGATCCCCCCGGGGCTGCCCAACCCAGTCCATAGGCCAAGACTGCTGCCAGCTGCAGAATAAGAAGGCATACACGGCCCAGGGGCCCTGGGAGAGGTGGGGGCAGAAATGTGCCTCTCTGGCAATGCCACAAGAGGGTCAGCACTAGGGCTGGGGCTGGCAGGAAGGCTGCCAGAGCCAAGGCTAAGGGCCCACAGGAATGGCCACGAGGGGAATGAGCCAATGCCCACAGGGCCAGGCTGTGGATGAGCCAGGCCACAGCTGCCACACACCCAGTCAGTACCTCTAGCCCTATGGGCCCTGGGCCTGCCCCTGGTGGCAGGGCAACTGGAAGGAGGTCTAGCAGAGGGACGATAGAAAGAAGGATGGAAGCTGCAAGCCGGAGGCGCCAGCCAGGATTGAAGGGTTGGATATGGTCTGTAGTCCTGGGAACAAGGGGGAAGAGAGAAAAGGAGGTGTATCATAGCTGGCTCACGGTTCAGACATGCTGTCACCTCCCACAAGTCACGTTCCCGGAGAACATGGATTCCCTTTGCTGCCCTACACACAGTGTCCCTGCCCTACTTTATCTTAGAACCCAGGGCCTTTCTTCCCAGGATGTCTTCCCAGATTGCCCAATCCATTTTCTAATCTACCCACAGGCTTTCTGATTCATTCTTTTACAACAGGTACCAACAAGTTTGAATTAAGGTTGTACCTATCACAAAGATTCTAACTAGAAAAGAAATTAGAAAATTTATACACGGGGAAACACTTTTTATAAAAGGATCCACATGAGATTACCTAAATTCACCTGAAGCATTCGAGATTAAAAAAAAAAGACTTAATAAGTGGCTTCATAGGAGAGACTAAATTTTATAAAGCCTCAGAATAGCCTATACTTGTCTTTCCACTGAATGTAAAAAGTGATGGGCAGTTCTTGTGACTCCTTTAGCTAAAGAAGAATCTCTTTCAGTTTTGTCTGTATCATCTTGGCATGCAGAAATGTTTGTTTTGTTTTCTACTTTTTTACAGAAATGTTATTAATAAACAAAAGGTTCACATTAAGAATCAAATACAGAGCCGGGTGTGGTGGCACACGCCTTTAATCCTAGCACTTGGGAGGCAGTGGCAGGCAGATCTTTGTGAGTTCAAGGCCAGCCTGGTCTACAGAGTGAGTTCCAGGACAGCTGAGGCTACAGGGAGACCCTGTCTTGAAAAGACAAAAAGAAAAAAAAAAAAAAAAGAATCAAATACAGGAACAGGAGAGATAGCTCAGCAGTTAAGAGCACTAGGTGCTCTTGCAGAGGACCTGGGTTCAGCTGCCAGCACCCACGAGGCAGACAACAGCCACATGTAACTCCACTTCCCCAGATCCGATGCCATCTTCTGGCCTCCACAGACACTGCATGCATGTAGTACACTTACATGGCAAAAACAAAAATATAAATAAAAAAGAGATACTAAGAACCACCAAGTAAAATTTAGAAAGATTAAACTAAAAGAATCAGATACAGGCTGGGTATAGTGGCACACACATGTAATCCCAGCAGTCGGGAAGAAGCGCCAGAGGATCAGGAACCACTTGATACCCTGTCTCAGTAACTCCTCCCTGCCCCCAAAGAATCAAATATAGTCAGGTATGGTGCCACACACCTGCAGTCCTAGTAGTCAGAAAGTGGGCAGAAGAATTGGGCATTCAAAGGCAGCTTAGGCTACATGACACCATGTCTCAATATCCCTCTTCCCCCAAAAGAAATCAAATATACGGCCACTGTGTAATCCAGCACCAAGGGGGCAGAGGCCCAAAGTGCTCCATGAGTCGGAGGTCAGTCTAGTTTACATAGAGAGCTCCAAGCCAGCCAGGAATTTTGTAGCAAAACTCTGCCTCAAGCCAAAACAAAAAACAAATATAGAAAAAGATCTGCAGCACTGAGTATCAGAATACATTGAAAGTTCATATAAAAAGAAAACCAAAGGCCGGGCAGAGTGGCACATGTCTTTTAAGTCAGGTACTTGGGAGGCAGAGGCAGGTGGAGTTCTGTGAGTTCAAGGCCAGCCTGGTCTACATAGTGAGTTTTAGATTTTTAGAGCAGCTAGAGCTACATAGTGAGACCCTGGCTCAAAAAATCAAGCAAACAGGGGCTGGAGAGATGGCCTAGTGGTTAAGAGCGCCGACCGCTCTTGCAGAGGACCCGGGTTCGATCCCCAGCACCCACATGGCAGCCGAGAGCCGTCTGAGACTCCAATTCCAGGAGAACTCCAGTTCCAGGGGAGTCTGACACCCTCTTCTGACCTCCGCGGCGTTGCACGTCACGGGTGCACAGACTTGCATGCAGACAGTACATTCATACACATACGGAAACAAATAAAAAAAAAAATCAAGCAAACAAAACAAAACAAAATTGAACTGAGTAGCTCACAACCATCTATAACCCATTTCTGAGGGATCTGATGACCTCTTCTGCCCTGTGCAAATACCAGATACACAAATGATACACATACATTTGATGTGCAGATTAAACTCTTAAACATAAAATCTTAAAGAAAACAGAGCTCTGTGTGTGTGTGTGTGTGTGTGTGTGTGTGTGTGTGTTGCACAGCTTTAAAGCCAGCATTCAGGGAGACAGAGGCAGGCCAGCACTACATAGTAAGTTCCAGGCCAACCAGAGACCCTGGAAAGAAGGAAGGAAGGAAAGAATAAGAAAAAAGAAGGAAAACCCAAACAAAAAATGGAGTCTGAAAAAAAAATTTGGTCGATGGAAGGACAGTTTTTTTCTCATTAATATACACAAAATATTTAATGTAGCACAAAATGAATGTTTTTCCTCACACAAAAAAAATGGAGTCTGTTAGGCTCTTTAGGATGCTGAAAAAGTTAAGTTTAGTTGTAAACTAAAATACTTTGGGTGTTCTTTTTTCCTCACATTGAGACAAGGTCTCCCTTCATAGCCCAAGCTGGCCTCGACTCTAGGGCTCAAATGAGCCTCTTAAACAGCTGGAACTATAAGCATGTGCCACTTCCTCTAGCTAGGACTGGACCAATTTTTAAAAGATATTTTTAAAACTTTTTATTTATTATTTTTTATGTGTATGAGTGTACTGTCTGCATGTAGGTTGGTGCACCCGTGTCATGCAATGCCACGGAGGTCAGAAAAGGGCATTGGATTCCCCTGGAACTGGAGTTAAAGACGGTTCTTAGCCGCCATGTGGGTGCTGGGAATCAAAGCCTGGTCCTCTGCAAGAGCAGTCGGTGCTCTTTAACTGCTGAGCCATCTCTCCAGCCCTGGACCAATTTTTAAAAGCCATTCTCTGAGCAGGATATTGGTCTGAGCTAACCTTCTACCTAGACTTTTGCCTCAATCTACTAATGGTCAAGTCAGAATCCTTCCCAGACTTAGCAGATTTGCTTGCTATTTCTCCTACCCAAGGCAAGGATGCATTAGTTCCCTAATTACCCTTGGATAAAGATACTTTCCTTTTCATCAGACTAGGAACTCCCAGGGGTAGAGACCAGACTGTCCCCCTGCCTCCTTGGCAGACAGGGCAAGACTAACTTGGTCATCCAAGAACTAAGTACAAGTCAAGGTGAGTTTAGAGTGCCAACATCATCCACCATCCTAAACAAAGTAAGTCCTAAGGTTTTGATTTTGTTCCTTCTGCTTCCTCTTCAGCTAAGTCTGCTTTTAGCCTCCTTTCAAGGATGTAAGTGGTGAACAACTGACCCACCAACTTAAGTACAAATCATCTTTTTGGCTAAAATATTCACCCAGATTTGTCTCCAATTCATGGCAGTTGTACTGAGAGATCTAAAAATTCTACAATAATGCTGCACTAGGGCTTTAAGAATATTCCAGGCACCGGATCATATGTTTAGATACCTTATTTCATTTAACCCTTTCAACAATGTTCTGAGAAGGTAGGTAGCCTGCTAAGTAAGTGGTGCCACTCAGCTTGTATTCTGCCTCAGTCCTAATGCAGAGACCTTGAAATTCTGCAGACACCAGGGGGAGATGTGAGTTGACGGCTTGCTGCAGTCTCTACCCACCTCGGAGTGCCCAAGTAGCAGGCGCTGAGCACGGCGAGCAGCGAGTGGGGCAGAGCGCTGAGCACCAGCTGGGTGAAGCAGTGGCCTGTGGTGCCCTCTTCCCACAACGGGAGCGGCCATGTCGCATCCGTGCCACACAGCTGGGCCAGGAACCGCTCCATAGACGCCTCACCTGAGTGGGAACCGAGGGTGATAGGCGCACAGAGACTTGGGGGGGCACAGGTCTGCAGCCCCAAACCCCGCCTCCGAGCCAGCACCGATCCGGGAGCACCCATCCCGAGCCAGACCTCGCCCATTCTCGAGGTACTTCCGGTGCTAGAGAGTACATTTCCGTATCCAAAACAGGCAGGTTTCTGCTTTCTGGTACTTACCCTGCTACTTTTTTACTTCCCTTGTCTCCAGCCCCCAGGGCTCCAGAACCGCAAAAGTAGTTTTGCAAAACCGCGCGCTACCAGGTCAGGGCGCTGGGCCAAGGCTCCGCTACTGCCCCCTAGAGGAAGGAAGACTTGTCCGCAGGTGCTATTCTCCCCGCCCACAGGCAGGCCCTTGCGCGTGCGCACAGCTCTCCGCTACCGCGAGCGCTTCTGAGCGCGTGCGCAACTGTAAGGCAAAGGTTGTGTTTTGACACGTTTCTCTTCCCTTGTACTCAGACTCAACCCTGACCTAATCCAAATGCATTTTATACTCTGTCACTGTTTCCACTCACCTACTGCTTAGCAGCTGGCACATGCATTGCACTTTCTAATGTTTAAAGAGCTGGAAAACTATGTGTGCCACCGAGGAATACTGACACACACCATGATCATATTATGCAGGGGGAATCTCCGTGAGATCCAGGCTAACCTGGTCTCTCCATAGAGTTTCAGGCCAGCTGTAGCTGCAGGGAGACCAAAAAAATACTATTTTATGTGTATGGATGTATAGATGTTTTTGCCTGCATGTATGTAAATAAACCCATGCATGCAATACCTATGGAGACCAGAAGAAGGAATTGGATCCCCTGGAACTGAGTTAAGGAAGGTTGTTAGCGGCCATGTGGGTGCTAGGAACCAAACCTAGGTCCTCTGCAAGAGCAGCCAGTGCTCTTAACCACCTAGCTGACTCTCCAGCCCCAAGCTATTTATTTTTATTTTACTTATTGATTCTCTCTCTCTCTCTCTCTCTCTCTCTCTCTCTCTCTCTCTCTCTTTCTTTCTTTCTTTCTTTCTTTTTCTCGAAACAGGATCTTCCTGAGTGAGGCCCCAAGCTGGCCTGGAAATCTTTTTTTTTTTTTTTTTTTTTCAGTTTTATTTTTTTCTGGTTCTTTATTATATTTTAAGGGGATTTCACAGGTCTATAAGGCACAAGTTGTTCATTCAGATTCACAGGATGTATGCTTCAGTTTTGCCATTACAAATTGGGTATTGGTGCTATGCTCTACAGATTGGAGCTGATACTATTGTCTCGTTCTGTTTCTTCTGGGACTGTGCTTACTTCACTCACGGATGATTTTTTGCTTTTATTTTCACCATTGTTACTATAAACTGCATGGATGTTTCATGATTTCTCTCCCACTGCTAGAATAGTACCATTGTGTAGAATGTACCACATTTCTCTATCCACTTCGTGTCTGTCTGAGTAGGGGCACTTGGGTTTGTTCCATGGTTGTTCCAGCTCCTGCTATTTGAAGAGGCTGATAAAACATGGCTGTGCATGGTATCTCTGTTGAAAGATGACGGTCTTGTGGATACATGCCCAGGAGTGGGCAAGGCTGGGCGGGTGGCAAATTCATTCCAAGTGTTCCAGAGAGTTTCTCCACGCTGTTTCCGCATAGAAGTGGCTGGTATGGGAGTTTACATACCTAGCAGCCAGTGAATGATGGATGTAGTGTTCCCTTATGCCCACAACCTCTCTAAGCATCTGGTGATCATTTATTTTCTGAATCCTAGCCAGTAATTATCTGATGAACGGATATTGCTTAAAAAGTTGGTTTTGATTTGCATATCTTAATATAAACGACTATTGAACACTTCTTTTTTTTTTAATTTTATTTTATTATTATTTATTATATTTTGTACTGTGTATTGTAATTTACGTGTCTGCAATTATGCGGTCTGTGAGCACCGCGGTCGATGCTAATGCGGCGGAGGTCATAAGAGGGTTCTCGGATTCCGCCGTGGAACTGGAGAGTTTCCCTGGAAATTTGAGAGTTACCAGAACGGTTTCATTATAGCCGCACTTGTGGGGTGCGGGATCAGATAAGCCCCGGGTCCTCATGCAAGAAGTAGCGTACCGGCTGCATTTCCAACCCCGCCATAAAGGCTATGCTCTCTCTCCAGCCCCAACAAAAAAAAAAAAAAAAAATTTCTATTTATTTTTGTATGTGTACGGGAGTGTACTATCTGCATGTAGTTTTGTGCAACCCGTGTCGTGCAATGCGGGAGGTCAGAAGAGGGCGTGTCGGATTCCCTGGAACTGGAGGTTCTCCGCTGAATTGGAGTTTCAGAACGGTTCTCAGCCCAATGTGGGTGCTGGGGGATCGAACCCATGGTCCTCTGTAAGGAGCGGTCAGCGCTCTCATCCGCTAGGCCATCTCTGTCCAGCTCCCTGACATTTGAAAACTTCTTAAGGTGTTTCTCAAGCCATCTCTAATTACTTACTTGTGAATTTCTCTGTTTAGCTCTTTGCCTCCACTTCTTGAGTGAATTCTTTGTTTTCTGTCTTTCTTTGTTTTTTGGAGTAATTTATATATTTCTGGAAATCAATGCTTTGTCAGAATGTTTCTGTGGCAAAGGTTTTCCTTTCACTCTGGGGATTCTTCTTCACTTCCTTGAGTTTTCTTTTTGATTTAGCAGAAGCTTTTGATTTAATGAGGTCCCATTTGTCACTTGTCGACCTTCTTATGCGCGCTGTCTAGATTTAGGAAGGTCTTTTCCTACTAGGCCTATGTCTTGTAGTCCTGCTGCCAACTTTGTCTTCTATCGCCTTCAGAGTTTGGGGTTCAACGTTGAGGTCTTTGATCCATCTGGAGTTGACTTTTGTACAGGTGGGGAGGTAGGGGTTTCAATTTCTTTTCTACAAGTGATGATCCAGTTTTGCCAACACCACATTGCTGAAGATTGCTGTCTTTCTCCATTGTGTCTTCTTGCCCCGCTTGTCAAATATGGAGGTGGCTTGAAAATTATGATGAGCTCAGGGAAAAGTCTTTATGTAGATAGGTGACATCAATCTGTCTCTGCCTCCCAAGTACTGTGATTAAAGGCATGTGCCACCAGGCCCTGTGTCTCCCTATAGCCTGGGCTGTCCTTGCTATGTAGACAAGGCTGTCCTTGCTATGTAGACCAGGCTGGCCTCGAACTCACAGAGAACCACCTGTTTGTCTCCCAAGTGCTGAGATTAAAGGTGTTCGCCATTACACCCAGCCTGGTATTTCTTTTATTCTTAGTTTTATTTTATGAGTATGACTGATGAGATTTCTGCAGATAATCAGAAGAGGGCATCGAGATCCCCTTGGAATGGAGTTACAAATGGTTGTTTAGCCACCATGTGGTTCTGGGAGACTGAAACCTGGTCCTCTGGAAGAGCATCCACATGCTCTTCTAAACACTGAAGCCAATCTCTCCAGCCCCCAAGCCTGATATTTTCTTTTTATTTTTTTTTTAATTTATATTATTTATGTGTCAGAGAATGCTACTGGTCTGGCATGCAAGAATTAATGTTCCTGCTCTGGAACCTAGGTTTTCAATGGACTTCTCAATGCTTCAGTGAAAAGATTGAGTTCTAGTACTTGTTTTTTTTTAAAATTTTTTTTTATTTTTATTTATTTCCGTATGTGTATGAATGTACTGTCTGCATCGCAAGTTTGTGCACCAGTGTCGTGCAATGCTCGCGGAGGTCCAGAAGACGGGTGTCGGATTCCCCCTGGAACTGGAGTTCTCCTGGAGTATTGGAGTTTAGACGGTTCTCGCGGCCCCTTGTGGGTGATGGGGATCGAACTGGGTCCTCTGTTAAAGAGCGGGTCGGTGCTCTTAAACCGCTAGGTCATCTCTCCAGCCCCTGAGTTAATACTTTACTTGTTAAAGGACATACAATTCTTTGAGTCTTCCTTCCCTATGAGAATCATCTTACATCACAGCTGACTCACATAGGAACTTTGCCCAGAGTCCCAGTTCTGTCTACTCTGATCCAGAACCACAGGGAGCATCATACACTCTAGTGGACACAGGGAGCATCATACACTCTAGTGGACACAGGGAGCATCCTGAACCCTACATCAGCCAGTGATGTACGAAGTATGACTAGGGACCACGAGCTCCCAGCTGGGAGGTCCAAGACTCCACTTGTAAAAATGTAATGTTGAGGAGGATAACCAGCCCTCATGCCTTGGGAACACAGTAATCTGCCATGCGCCTCCTCTCTGGGAATACAGATAGCATCATAACAGAAAGCTGGTAGCTGTCTTCTAGGAAACCAGGATCTTCATGTCACTAAGAAGCAATTACACATCAACAAGGTGTGCGATAGTTGGCTGAACATATTCTGCTCCCCAAGCTTCTAGCTTGGGTATCAGAGAGCCTGGCTGCAGGCTTGTGCTGTGACCCTCCCCATCCTCAGCCGTCAGCAAAATGCCTATAATTAGCAAACGACACTGCAAGTCTGCTGTGGTGGCTTCTGTTCACTTGCTGTTTGTTTCTGAGTACGTGGAGACGTCTGAAACTCTCCCCGTATAGCCCTGCTCAAGTCTGTATTCCTTTCTGTCTGTTTGGTACCATTAGGCAGATCCAATAANCAGTCTCAGAAAAAACAAACGACGAATGGTACCCTGATCTGTGGATGCTATGCCAATTACCCAGTTGTAAGTATTTGTGTAGGGCCCCCTGAGCTCCTGTACAAAGCAGTTGGACATAATGCATTGGAAACAACAACCAACAACAGAAAAGACTGCATTCAAAGAACTGACTGAGACAGTAAAATTCTGCCAAAACAGTCAACTCCCCATGGAAAATATTGAGAAAGACTAACAGATGGAAAGCATGTGGCAGAATGCACGAACTCTGACGGGTGGGAATGAGCAGGAACCACGGTTCTAGCATTTGTTAAAAATAAAATAAATACAATAAAAAAAAAATAAAAAAAAAAAAAAATAAAATTACAATAAGCTCTTCATAAAAAAAAAAAACCAAATAAAGGACAAAGCATCCATAGCATACAGAAAGAGCACCAGCATCCTGATATAGAAGAAAGAGCACCAAGCATTTTGATGAAACAGACGAGCCCAAGCATCCTCATTACACTAAAGCACACAACGGAAAAGGAAAAGCACCCAAGGCATCCTGATTAGAGTAAAGGAGCACCCAAGCATGCTGATACAGGAAAGAGCACCAACAATCCTATTCGAAGAAGAGCACCAACATCCTGATCACAAAGAGCGAATGCCAAGCATCCTGATTAGACAAGAAAGGAGCACCAAGCATTCCTGATTACACGAAAGAGCGCCAAACATTGATTACAAGAAAGGGAACACCAAGCAATCCTGATTAAGAAAGGAGCACCAAGCATCCTGATACGAAAACGCACCCAAGCACTTCTTACAAAAATGGAATCCAAACTCCTGATTAGAAGCAAAAGGAGCACAAGCATCCTTATAACAGAAAGGAGCACCAAGTGATCCTGATGATAAGAAAGCAGCACCAAGCATTCTGATTACAAGAAAGGCACCACAAGCATCCTGATGACAAAAACAATCTATATAAGCACCAAGAATCCTGATATAAAGAAAGGAAACAAGCATCCTGAGTTAAGGATGAGGAAGAACAGTGAGAAACAGCAAATCATCCTGATGAGAAGAAGATGCACCATGCATCTTGATTAGACTAGAAAGGAGTGACCAAAGCATTCCATTGATTACAAAAAGGAGTCGCACGATGAGAAAGAGACACAAGATCCTGATACAAAAAAGGAGCACCAGCACCTGATGAACAGAAGGAGCACCAAGCATTCCTGATTAAGACAAAGGAGCCACAAGATCCCTGATTACAAAAAGGCACAGGCCCCAAAGAGAATCCAAGCATCCTGATTAAAGAAAGGAGTGCATAGCATCCATTACCAAGTAAGGGGCACCAAGCTTCCATGACTGCAAGAAAAAGCACCAAGCATCCTGAGCACAATAAACGAGCACCAAGACATCCTGGTGACAAGAAAGGAACAAGCATCCGATACAGCACTCCATGATGATTAGAAGAAAGGAGCGACCCAAGACCTCCTGATTGAGCACGGAGAGCTACCAAGTATCCTGATGCAAGAAAGGACACAAGCATCCTGATGCGAAGGAGAGACAATCGTATAAGAAGGCAGCACCCCCTAAGAAAGGCCAGCTCCTGATACAGAAGGACGCCAAGCTGATACAGAACGAGCACCGGGCATCCTGATGACAAGAAAGGAGCACCAAGCATCCTGATTACAAGAAAGGAGCACCATACATCCTGATTAGAAGAAAGGAGCACCAAGCATCCTGATTTCAAGAAAGGAGCGCCAAGGATCCTGATGACAAGTAAAGAGTGCCACGCATCCTGATTAGAAGTAAGGAGCACCATGCAATCTGATTAAAAGAAAGGAATGCCAAGCATCCTGAGGACAAGAAAGGAGTACCAAGAAACCTGGTGACAAGAAAGGAGCACAAAGCATCCTGATTACAGGAAAGGAGCAAAAACAATCCTGATTAGAAGAAAGGAACACCAAGCATCCTGATTACAAGTAAGGAGCACCAAGCATCCTGATTACAAGTAAGGAGCACCAAGCATCCTGATTAGAAGAAAGGAATGCCAAGCATCCTGAGGACAAGAAAGGAGTACCAAGAATCCTGGTGACAAGAAAGGAGCACAAAGCATCCTGATTACAGGAAAGGAGCACCAACAATCCTGATTAGAAGAAAGGAGCGCCAAGCATCCTGATTAGAAGAAAGGAGCGCCAAGCATCCTGATTAGAAGAAATGAGAGCCGGGGCTGGAGAGATGGCCTAGCGGTTAAGAGCGCCGACCGCTCTTGCAGAGGACCCGGGTTCGATCCCCAGCACCCACATTGCGGCCGAGAACCGTTTGAAACTCCAACTCCAGGAGAACTCCAGTTCCAGGGTAATCCGAGACCCTCTTCTGACCTCCGCGGCATTGCACGACACGGGTGCACAGACTTGCATGCAGACAGTACATTCAAAACACATACAGAAATAAATAAAAAATTAAAAAAAAAAAAAACAAAGACATGGTATGTCTCTAGGAACCAGGATCTATGCACCTAAGAAGCAAGTTAACATCAAAAGTGATGTTGGCTGCATATTCTGCTCCCCAAGCTTCTAGCTTGGGTATCAGAGAGCCTGGCTGCAGGCTTGTGCTGTGAACCCTCCTCCATCCTCAGAATGCTATAAGAACAGACTGCAAGTCTGCTGTGTGGGCTCTGGTTCCTTGCTGTTTGTTTCTGGTACTGGAGTCTGAACTCTCCCCGAAGCCCTGCCAAGCTGATTCCTTTCTGTCTGTTTGTCCATGGCAGTAATAACTCTTCTGATAAACTCCTTATTTCCCAATAATCTCAGTGTCCCTCTTGAACCTACCCTCATCCAAACCCTTTCACTACCTAGGCCTAGATTTTTAAAAAATGAAACAGAAGTTTAGAAAATAGAGTGATTTCCGGGCTGGCAGATACAGTCTTCTCCTTTCAAGCCTGAAGACCTGAATTTCTTTCCAGTATCCTCATGGTAAAAAGAAAGAACTGACTCCTGCAAGTTGTCCTCTGACCTCCACATACATACCCTGGCAGATGTGGACCTGCATAAATACAAACACAAGTACATGCACAAACAGACACACACACACACACACACACACACACACCACACACACACACAAAAGAAAATAAAGTGGTTACTATGATTCTAGGTGGCCTAGGGAAAGAGAATTGAGGATAACTTTTTGAAATGCTGTATACATCAGAGTTCTCAGTTGTAAGCAATGGAAATAGACTGTGAGTACTGTAAGCTGTTGAGTAGTTCACAGACTCCCTAGGAGTCAGTCTCAGAGCATGACCAGTTATGACCATGGCCCAAAACACTCCACGAACAGTGTTTGGTAAAGACTCCCTGATAGAATGCTCCATCTGCAGAAACCAGAAGTCCTCTGAGGCTGTCTTGCTGTTATAGTTCAACCATTATCAGCCAGCCACATCCATACTTTGAGAAAGACTGATGAGACAGGCAGTATCTCAAGATAACCTGTTTTGCTTGGCCCAATAGTCCCAGGAAAAGAAGGTCATAAAGTTCTCAAGAATGTCTTAACTTGCACATACCCTCCAGATATCTAAGCCCCTCATCCCCTTCTATAAGAACCTTGGCAGAGGCAGGGGGATCTCTGAGTTCAAGGCTAGCCTGGTCTACAAAGTGAGTTCCAGGACATCTGGGACTACAGGGAAACCCTGTCTCAAAAAGAATTTCCAGCTATGTGAAGCATTATCTTAATTGTCAGAAAGAAACAAAAGGAGAATATGATAACTTAGAGATGGAGGAAGGGGGTAGTAGGCCAGGGGTTCTGAGGTCAGCCTCTTCTCTTGGTTGTTTATCAAGATTTAACTACTGACACAGCTGATCCCAGGGTCATCCAGACATGGATCATCCAGACATAATCCAGACATCCTGTGGTATGTGGCCCCAGCCTGAGAATAAGTTCTGCTGACTTCTAGGGCCTCTTTGAAATAACAGACCAATCAGAAATTAATTTAAGATAGAATTGACTTAGTTACCACAGCTGGACTTGATCTCACAGAGATCCACCTGTCTCTCTGCTTCTCCAGTGCTGAGATTAAAAGTATGTACCATAGGACTGGGTGGGGTAGTGCACACCTCTACTCCCAGCACTTGGGAGGCAGAGGCAGGTGGATCTCTGTGAGTTCAAGGCCAGCCTGGTCTACATAGTGAGCTCCGGGCCAGCCAGGGCTAAAGGGAGAACCTGTCTCAAAAAAAAGAGTATGTACCACTATGTCTGGGTTTCCTAACATGTTTAACTTCTAGAGTGAGAAACGTGTTACTGGTGGTTCATGTCTATACTGGGTGATTCCAGGTTTTGGGTTTCTGATTCAAAGGACTGAAATAAGGGATCACACCGATTTGCAAAAGTAGCAAGATAACTTTATTCAAAGCTGTAGTACAGATAAGAGAGGGATGAGTGACAGCAGGCCACATGAATGAGGGTACTCAAGGGTCCCCATCTATTTGAGTAAGGATTCCTTTTTTTTTTTCACATAAATTTATTTATTTATTTTTAACAAATCTAGACCCGTGTTCACGCTCATTCCCCCACCCTGCCAGAGCTCATGCATTCTGCCAAACATGCTTTCCATCTCTCAGTCTTTCTCAGTATTTTCCATGGGGAGGTTGACTGTTTTGAGCAGAAGTTCACTGTTTCAGTCAGTTCTTTGATGCAGTCTTTTCTGTTGTTGTTGTTGTTGTTTCCAAAATGTATTATGCCCAACTGCTTTGTACAAAAGCTCAGGGGGCCCTACACAAGAAATACTTACAACTGGGTAGTTGGCACTAGCATCCACAGATGAGGGATACCATTC
>VZQC01011061.1:194510-217912 GCA_009823505.1 Rhizomys pruinosus | reverse complement strand
TCCAGGACAGCTGGGGTACAGGGAGGACCCTTTGTTCTTAAAAGAGAAAAAAAAAAAAAAAACAAAAAAAAAAAAAGAACGCGGAAAAAAAACCTGTTCTTATACAGAGCAGGAAGGAGAATGCTGGGATTATATCAACCATGTCCCTGCGTAGTCAGAATTTTTTTTAATTTAAACATTTTGGAGCCAGGCGTGGTGGGGGACGCCTTTAATTCCTAGCACTCTAGAGGCAAAGGCCCGAGGATTCTCTGTGAGTCTCAGGCCAGCCAGTCTAATACAGATGTGAGTTCCAGGACAGCTGGGCAAAAAGGGAGACCCTTTCAAAAAAAAAAAAAAAAAAAAAAACAAGAGAAAAAAAAAGCAACGACTCAGAGGGGACTCCGGGACATGTATGTCAGACTGAATGAACTTGGGAGGGGAGTGGGGCATGGAGGGGGAAATGCGTCTGGATTGAACTGATAATGACGTCTGTCTTCAATAAAAGATTAAAATTAAAAAATCATTTGATTTTTTAATGTGTTTTAAAACCCCCCCACCCCTTTATTATAGTACAAGGGTTGAGCCAGATGGGAAAGTTTAGATGCTGCAGGCAATCACTGTCCTGATTAGCATCTTATGCCCATTCCGATGGCCATAATGTGCCAAAGGTGCGCGCCACTCTGCATCACTGGTCTTCCCAATGCCAGCCCATTAGCTCTCGACCTCGCATTCCAATCCTGAGGCAAGAAAAGGTGCGGAAGAGCGCCCTGGCCGCCATGCCCACGGAGCACCCCATGACAAAGCCCGTTTTCACACTTCGAAGCAGCTGGGCTGGGACTGCCCTTAGGGACCCAGGCCAGCCGGCTTCTTGCTGTCCACCTTGATAGCTCAGCTCCACGTCTCTCACCAGAGGGTGGAGCACTGAGGGCGCCTGGCCCAGTGGGATCACTTCCGGAGCGCCTGAATGCTTTTTATTTATTTATTTATTTATTTATTTATTTATTTATTATTATGCTATGAATGTACTGTCTGCATGTAGTGTTGTGGTGTCCCGTGACGCGCAATGCCAGCGTGAGCTCAAGAGGACGTCGGTATGCCCCTGGAACTGGAGTTACTGGAGACACATTGTTCTTAGCTGCCATGTGTGGGTGTTCGACCGGAACTCGCATTAAGCCGTTCAGTCAACGACTTATGCTATTCAAGATTAGGCGGTGCGCTACTAACACGCTGAGCCACCTCTCGCAGCCCCCCTCCCCCCTTTTTTTTTTTTATCTTTTTGAGACATTGTCTCCCTGCAGCCCCCACTGTCCTGGAACTCTCTATAGTAAACCAGTGGCCTCAATTTCAGAGATCTGCCTGCCTCTGCCTCCCTGAGTGCCGTGGGGATTTAAGGCAATGCAACATCAGCCCAGCTTCCCTGCATGACTTTTTTAAAGAAACAACTCATTTCTTGTACTGTAGGCTCAGAATTTTCAGTATTGAGGTCACTAGTTCAGCAGAAACCAGGAAAAGAGCTATAGTCAGCAGAATATTTATGCGATTGTATATTATTTATTGTAAATTATGATGACAACAGTGGTCAATAAATAGTTTCTCTTTAAAAATGGAAGAGGGGGCGGCGGGTGGCTCACGCCTATTAATCCTAGCAATCGGGCAGCAGAGGCAGGGCGGATCTTTGTGAGTTCAAGGCCGCCCTGGCTACAGAGTGAGTCCAGACAGTCTGGGGCTACCGTGGAGACCCTGTCTCGAAAAACCAAAACAAAAAAAAAAAAAAAAAAAATGGAAGAGGGGCTGGAGAGATGGTCAGTGGTTAAGAGCACTGGCTGCTTTCACAGAGGTCCAAGGTTCAATTCCTAGCATCCACATGGTGGTTACCAACAGTCCTAACTCCAGTTCCAGGAGATCTGATGCCCTCTTCTGCTTTCCACGGGTATTACATGACACAGGTGCACTTACTTACCTGCAGGCAATAAACTTGTACACATAAAATAAAAATCAGAAAACTTTTTTTAGATAGGAGAAAGGCTAGAGGGATGGATCAGTGGTTAAGAGCACTGACTGCTCTTGCAGAGGACCCAGGTTTGATTCCCAGCTAAGAACTGTCTTTAGTGCTGGGTGGTGGCACAGGCCTTTAATCCCAGCACTGCAGAGGGAGAGGCAGGTGGATCTCTGTGAGTTCAAGGCCAGCCTGGTCTACAGAGCAAGCTCCTGGCCAGCTGGGACTAAAGGGAGACCGTGTCTCAAAAATACCAATATATATATTGGTTTAACACACAAAGTGTTAGATATAATAATACTTTCAAACAATGGATTCCCCCCTTCTTCCCCATCTCCCCTTTTCAAAAATCTGTGTGTGTATTCACGTGTGTGTTTGGGTGCTGATGGAGGCCAGAAGATGATGCCAGATCCTGTGGAACTAGAATTCTCCAGCCCCATGCTGGGAATCTTAGATGCTCAGACCCAAACCACAGCAGTGGGGAATGCTGGAACCATTTATTGACAAAGAAAAGTCTTGGGAAGGGTTGCTTACAGGGAAAATCACAAGTTCAGCCTCAGGTTTATTCAGGCAAGGGATCTCTGAGATACCCAAGTGCAAGTGTGCCTAAGGAAGACAGGCACTTCACATTCAGAGTGGGCTATCTGAGCACTGGAGGGAGATGAGGTGATGACTGTTTGTAGGCAGACTATACGAGAGTGGTCACAATGTGGACTTTGTGAGGAGATCTGGGATGACACTGAGAGCTAAGCTTTCCTTCTGCAGGGAGCGTCCAGGATATGATTGATGCTCTGTGTCCTAGGATCTACCATCTAGGCTCACTCAGAGTCCCCTGCGGGTCAGCAAATGGAGACAAAAGAGGGGCCAGAAGCAAGCAGGGAGGAGGGCTGGGGAGCTGTGGCGGCCAGCAGGCTAGAGGGACGCTGTTCGAGGTCTCAGCCTTATCTCCTTCCAGGTAAAGAAGAAGACAGTCTCCTGCCTGCCACATGAGCCATTGTCTGGAAGAGATATGAAGTACCGCTGTGTCTTTTGGGGTCTCATCTTCTGGCTGATGGCTCCCTGCCTGAATCTGACACCTGAATCGGGACCCCAGGAGAAATGGGTATATTTGGTACCACCCTGTTGTAACCGTCCTTGGTTCAAATTTGGGAAGCATGCCTGCCCTGCGGTGACCCTTACCTGCTCCTCCTGCCACCATATAGTTAGAGAATGGAGCTGGTTTGTAGCACGCTATGTGAAGACCACAGGACACCTGAGAACAAAAGCTCTCTGGTGGCGGTCGGTGGTCAGCACTGGGCCCTGCACCATTCTCTTTCCTCTCTGGGTTGAGCTCATCTCTGGCCCCAACCCCCTCTTGGCTTTGCTTTGTGTGTCTCTAGCTTCTGCCCCTGATCTCACTCACTTGAGCATATTTCCTCCTACTGGGAACTGATGCCCCAGAGCCCACCTTCTCTTTCTGCTGTTATCAGGGTATGAATTCAATGAGTGAGCTTGACAATGCTTGGAAGAAACTATTGGATGTGATTCTCAAGTCACTAGCAGACCATTTTAATTTCCACTGTGTGTCCTGTGTCATGTTGGGGAACTCTGGGCTCAGCACTATCAACCAACACTACGTGGCTTTCAGGTGGGTTCTGAAGGGCGGGGAATGTGTAGGGCCCAGTCCAGGCCTGCCCCAGGTGTGTCAGTTTGTACTGTCTTTCCCAGGATGAACCAGGCCTCTGTTCAGGACTTTCAGATATGGAGAGCCAAACCACAGGACCCGTCATCTGTTCCAGAAATGCCAGTATTCAGGGTTCCTGGAGGCAGCAGTGGTTACTGCAGCTTTCAGCTCTTATATGGACCTCAGGTGCTCCAAGTGACAAGGTAATGGGGAGAGATGTTGCTAGCCATCAGTGCAGGGATGCGTTTACCTTGAGAAGACTGGAAGAGTCCACCCAGAGGAGAGTCTATGCTGTCTTGATGGGGATATCTGCAGGATTTTCCCAGGTCTCAGGAGTATTCTGAAAGTTCACCATCTCTAATTCCTTCTTTTAAAATTTATTTTTATGTATATGAGTACTTAACCTGTATGTATGTAAGTGCACTATGTATGTGCAACGCCCACAGAGGCCACAAGAGGGCATAGGATCTCCTGAAACTGGAGTTATAGAAGAAGGTTGTTATAGCTGCCACGTGGGTGCTGGGGACAGAACTTGGATCTTCTGCAAGTGTCAGTGCTCTTAACTGCTGAGCAGTCTCTCCAGCACCTCCAATGCCTTCTTAGATTTTGGAAAATAGTTTGGTTCTCTATCAGTAAGAGAGAGTTCAGACAAAGTAAGGGGGTGAGGAAGACAAGGAAGAAGGACGTGGCTCTGGTTTGCTGTGGGAAGGGCATCAGGCCAGCCCAGAAACAACTGTAATCAGGATGTAGACAAGGCTGGCCTTGAACTCACAGAGATCTGCCTGCCTCTGCCTCCTGAGTGATAGGATTAAAGGTATGTGCCACCATGCCTAGCTTAAAGATGGTTCTTAGCCACCATGTGGGTGCTGGGAATCCAACCCCTGTCCTCTGCAAGAGCAGTCAGCGCTCTTAACTGCTGAGCCATTTCTCCTGCCCCCAGAGCTTTGGGTTTTGTATCTCACTCAAGGCCCTGAGTGCTCTGACTCCTGCCTGCCCTCCTGTCTCCTACAATGGACTTCTTGGAGTTTCCCAGTACACTGCCTACCTCGTGCATTCCCACAGGCTCTTCCCTGTCTGGAATCCTTTCTGTACCATGTACTAGGGAACAGCTGGTTGATGCTCTTTGTTTTTTTTTTTAGGTCCAGGGTAACTCTTAGGAAAGTGTTTATCATACTTGTGTCCAGATTCTATCTTCCCTAGAGAAGGTAAGCCCTATTCTCTCTCAGCTCCTGAAACAGTCTGCCACATAGATGTGGAATAAGGAGCACGGGATAGAGGACATGGCCCAGCTTGCTGACACTCATCTCCCTCTTTTCTGTGCAAGGCCACCCTCTCTGCATTTGGATCAGAACAGCAAAGAAAGTGACCCCATTACTGGCAGAATGATAATCCGACCAAAGGACCCCAGAAGGGCTTGTCCAATGCAGACCAAATAAGCAAACGGAAGCTGTCAGCTATGGACAAGGCAAGGCCACCATTCATGTGACAGCTAGCTGAGGCCTGAACGCTGGTGCATTGTAGGATAACAGCAACACAACTGAAGACATTCAGGGGTACAGAGCAAAAAAAAACTATGGATATCGGTCTAGTACTAAATAAAATCTTGGCCTTGTTCATACTCTCTCTCTCTCTCTCTCTCTCTTTAAGCCATAAACAGTTTACTATTCTATAATTAGATAGGGGGAAAAAAAAGAACCCTTGGGTAGCAGGAATAAACAAGACTCTTCTAGAGTCTGGCATTTGAGAAAGATGTTCAGTTACTGTGAATTTCCATTATTTTTCCATGGTAGAACATATGGCAGAGACTTGGGAACTCGCGTGCCTGAAGCCAAGTTACTCTTATGCTCCATAACTATATTGTTTGCAGGACTGTTATTGCCACAGAAGCTGGCTGTGCCCCAGACAAATGGGGTGCTAGTCTGTTCCCACAAATATTTGTCCCAGTCTTCATCATAAGGAGGGCACTGCCTTGTGCTCTCAGTCAGAGTTTCTTGTCAAGGTTCCTGGTTTGGTTGACCACATCCTGCTCAATACAACTCTTGTCATCACAGCTTGAGATATGATGGCTGATTTTTTTCCTTTTATCTTGTTTTGAGCATTGAATTTTCAAGCAGACAGTCTGTTTACGACATCAGGATGATACTTTCTGTACTTGATAAGATGATAAGGAAACCTGCAGGCCCTGGTCTGGTGATTTTTATCATAGGGGCACTGTGGTAACTTTTCAGGGTCCAGGGAGTCAACTCAGTCCAGGTGCACTCCCCACAGTGGACTGGCCTTGTTTTCTTACTGTGTGTACATTATCTGGGGAGGAAGAGGCTGACCTCAGCAACAATGTTTATTCGTCTATCTGTCCATCTATCTTATTTTTTTTTATTTGTATTTTATGTGTGTTTTGGCTGCTTGTATATAAGTGCACTGGTGTCATGCAAAGCCTGCAGAGGCCAGAAGAGGGCATCAGGTCCCCTGGAATTGGAGCCACAAACAGTTGTTAGCCACCATGTGGGTGCTGGGAACCAAACCCAGGTCCTTTGGAAGACCAGCCAATGCTCTTTTTTTTGTTTTGTTTTGTTGTTTTTTTGTCTTTTTGAGACAGGGTCTCCCTGTAGCCCCAGCTGTCCTGGAACTCACTCTGTAGACCAGGCTGGCCTTGAACTCACAGAGATCCGCCTGCCTCTGCCTCCCAAGTGCTAGGATTAAAGGCGTGAGCCACCACACCCGGCTCAGCCAATGTTCTTTTGAGCAGGGTCTTGCTATATAACCCACGCTGGCTTTGAACTCATGTTCCTATCTCAGCCTTCTGAGAGGTTGGATTACATGTGTGTACTACTCAGCCTGGCTAGAGGCAATGTCTACAGTCACTTCTCTGCATCATCCCCTGGGTGGTACAGGAAGGCACAGGAGACACTGGCAGTAGTTTGGAACTGCCTCTGGAGATGAGGCTGGTAGGTGGGGAACAGTGGATAAATATTTTTTCATTTGGGGTTATGACCCACAGACCCACATTACACATCCAAAACAGATAAATTTAAATGTTTAAAATTTCTTGTGTATGTGCATGCACCAGTGGCACATGTATAGAGGTCAGAGGATAACTTTTAAAAAATTTTTTATTTTCTTTATTTATGTGCATGAATGTATTGTCTGCGTGTAGGTTTGTGCACCCGTGTCATGTAATGCTGTGGAGGTCAGAAGAGGGTCTCGGATTCCCCTGGAACTGGAGTTCTCCTGGAATTGGATTACAGACGGTTCTCAGCTGCCATGTGGGTGCTGGGGATCGAACCCGGGTCCTCTGCAAGAGCAGTCGGCGCGCTTAGCTAGGCCATCTCTCTAGCCCCAGAGGATAACTTTTAGGAGTCAGTTCTTGTACCATGAGATCTAGGGATCAAACTCAGGTCGTCAGGTTTGGCAGCAGGTGCCGTTAGACACTGAGCTACCTGACTGGCCTTACTTTTTTTTTAAATTTTATTTATTTTTTATGTGTATGAATGTACTGTCTGCATGTAGGTTGGTGCACCAGTGTCGTGCAGTGCCTCGGAGGTCAGAAGAGGGTGTCGAATACCCCTGGAACTGGAGTTCTCCTAGAATTGGAGTTACAGACGGTTCTCAGCTGCCATGTGGGTGCTGGGGATCGAACCCGGGTCCTCTGCAAGAGCAGTCGGTGCCCTTAACCGCTAGGCCATCTCTCCAGCCCTTACATGGGGTTTTTTTTTTTTTTTTTTTTTGGTCTTTTGAGACAGGGTCTCCCTGTAGCCCCAGCTGTCCTGAAACTCACTATGTAGACAAGGCTGGCTTTGAACTCAGAGATCTGCCTGCCTCTACCTTGCAGTGCTGAGATTAAAGGTGTGTGCACCACGCCCGGCTCTCTGATTTTTCACATTTCATTTTGTGTAGCAATTTTGGACATTGGTAGTCTTCAGGTTATCTGGAAACTGTTGGAACGGAGGCTGAAATGAAGTCTTTATAGCCGTCCTGCAGATCCTTGTGCTCCCTGCTTCTGAGTGAGGCCAGGATGTGGTGAAGCCAGCAATTCATGGGCAGTTGCTCACAATCTTATTACACAAGAGGCATCATCAAACATATCACATTAGTTTTATTGCTTTCAGAAGGACTAGTCAGTATAGGGAAGTAGAAAAATAATCCACATACCAAAGATGATGAATTTGGAATAGTAATACACATAATACACACACAGGTTAAGGACTTATCTGTTTAAAAATAAAGAGAAAGTGAGCACAGGCTGCCTAGATCCAGTACAGAACACTGGGAACAAGAACACTTCCTGGGGGCTAAGGATATGGCTTGCTGGTAGAACTCCTACCTGGCTAGCATCCTCAGTACCTGGGTTCTCTTTCTAACACTGTGAAAGAGCAGGAGAGGAGAGAGAGGAGAGGACTACTGTTCTTGGGGTTGAGAAGTTGCCAACAATGGTTTTACATCTGTGATTGGGATGAAATCTAGCTCACACATGTATCTATCCACTGTGACGAGTTATTTTGGTATATGAGGGTTTTCCCTGCATATATGTAAGTGCACATGTGTCATGCAATGCCCATAGAGTTAAGAGGATGTTAGGTTCCCTGGAGTTGGGGATAACTGTTAGATGCTCTGTGGGTTCTGAGAATTGACCCTGGGCTCTCTGTAAGAGCAGCCAGTGCTCTTAATTTCTGAGTCATCTCTTCTGTGACAAGTTCTGCCATAGACCATGCTCCTGATTAGTTTGACACATGGTTGAAGGGGGCCAGAGGTGGTTCTAGTTGATGTGCCCAGGAAGTGACACCTAAGGATGTTCAGTAGACAATTATGTGTCAAGGGGAATCAGCCCAGAGGGAGCCTCAACTCAAGACTGACTTCAGCCAAAGATCAAAGAGATTGCTTTAAGAATACTGGCGGGTTGAATTAGAACTAGAGGCCTTTCCTGTCTAGTCCCCAGCCTTCACCCTGTGCCACAGCCAGAGGAGTTTCACCACCAGTGTGCTTAGCTCCCTTACCTCCTCTACCCAAGGTCAGTGCATAACTCCCTTGCTTAAGCTCTGGAATTCCTACGCGTTTCTGCTCGTACATGTAACTGTCTCCAACTTGTTAATGTGTTACTTAGTGCGTGGGTAGGCGTGCACACTGTGCACGTGTGGAGTCAGAAGACACCTTGCAGGAGTTGTGTCTCTCCGTCTACTGTGCTGGCTCAAGCTGAGGTCACCAGGTTGGCAGCATGTGCCTTCACCCTCAGCCGTCTGGCCTGCCGTTACTGGGTTCTTGGTTGGTTGGACTTCAGGCTGGACAGGGACTGTCGTACGCATGTAACCCTTCCCAGGCGGACAGGACAATTTGCAGTAAGTTTGTACCACTTGACATGAGTCAGAAAATTCTCCCTTGATGTCCTGCTGCTGCCCATCACAGAAGTGACACGGCAGCCAAGGACTAACATGAAGGGTTTATTGTTGAAGTGGAAGGTAGGGAACAGGGAGACAAGGGCAGAAAGTCCCTGCACTTGATGAGCTCAGGATGCTCCCGATACCGACAGAACACACATGCTGTTGGCGCCACTGGGCCTCTAGGCTGGGGGACAGCAGGAGCCCGTGGTCAGGGCAAGGCGCTTCTCAGACAACTGCAGGTTAGCAAGCAAACGTCTCTGCCACACTCCCATGTGAGCTGGGACCCTCTCCTGCCCTGGGTGTTTCCGTCCTCTTCCTGAGATTGTCAGCTGACCTGGACCTCCCAAGGGTGGGTAACAGAACTAAACCTTGCAAACTTGTAGCTTTACAGCTATGCACTGGAGTCAGGACTCCCTATGCAGTCATCTGTCTGTGTGGCATTGGCCGGCCTGTACTCTGCCCTGGCTATGGCTGCTACCTGGGGGTACCCTGGGTAGTCTTGGGGCTAGGGTGTGGTAGGACTGGTCCTGGAGACGTCAGACTTTGACTCAGGGACTCATCCAGCTTTCGGGCCTCAGCCTCTAGGACAGTAGCATCAGGGGCCTGGGCGACAGTGAGCAGGGAGTGGGCCAGGCTGTGGTGCAGGCCGGCCAGCTCCCGGCTGGTCTGCACGGAGCGCGCGATGTAGTCCTGCCTCTGCCTCCGCTCCAAGGCCAGCTGGGCTCGCAGCAGGGCTACCTGGTGGGCAGGAAAACCGAGAGAGAACAGTTGGAGACCATGGCTCTTCTGACTCCAGTACTGTGCTTCTGGGGCTGGTGGCCCCACACTGGAATCAACTCTGCTATAGACAGCATCTCAGCTTCATGTTTTAGGGTGTCTGGAGGCAACCCCCTGCAGACTTAGAGTCCAGTTATTCTCAACCCTGGCTCCGCAGTTGTGATTAGTTTTAATTGTCAATGTGACACAATCTAGAATCATCTGGGATGAGTCTCAATGAGGGACTGTGTACGTCAGGGTGGCATATGGGCACGTCTATAGAAGACTGTCTCATTACAGCCACCGACGTGGGAAGACCCAGCCACTGTGGAAGGTACCATTCCAGGTTTGGGTACTGGACTGTACAAGAGGGGAGAGAGACGGGGTGGGAGAGAGAGAGAGAGAGAGAGAGAGAGAGAGAGAGAGAGAGAGAGAGAGAGAGAGAGAGAGAGAAGGAAGAGAGAGAGAAGAGAGAGAGAGAGGAGAGGGAGAGGAGAGAGAGGAGAGAGAGAGAGGAGAGAGAGGAGACAGAAAGGTGCCTGCTAGCTGCGTAGCAGGACATGCACGCGTGCGCTCTCTCTGCTCCTGTGATGTGAGTAGCTGCTTCAAGTTCTCGCTGCCTTGACGTCCTGCTATGGTGGACTGTAATCCGGAACTAAGCTCACTCTTTTTCTGTATGTTGCTTTTGTAGTGTATTTTTATCACAGCAGCAAGAAATGAAACTAGGACAACAGGTGACACAAACAGGGCACTACACAACTTATTACAGGATAATTTACATGTGATGCGTGCCCAAGGTTTTAAGAGTGCACTGTGCTGAGTTGGATAGTAGATATGTAGAACCGCTATCCCAACGAAGACACGGAACATTTTAACAATGGTAAAGCCCCTCGCACCCTCTGGAAGAGGACATCTAGCTCAGCTAGAACGGCGTGAGGCCTAAGTTTCAGTATTTTTTCAAAGCTTCCCCCCTCAGGTGGTTCTAATGTGCACAGGGCTGAGAGCCACTGACTAAACTTCCCACTTCTCAGGTGGGAGCATCAGGTCACCCAGAGGTGAGAGGCCAGGGTCTTAGGGTGCTCTAAAACTAGGGTAAGACAAGAGGCACAAATCTAAAAGGTACAATAGGTAAAAGGGGATTCAAGGGGAGGAAACGAGCCCTCCTGCCTGTTAGGCCCTGACTCGGGCAGGAATGATTTGTGAGTTTAAAAGAAATTATTTATTTATTTAGTCTTTTTGAAACAGGGTCTCCCTATAGTCCTAGCTGGCCTGGAATTCACTCTGTAGACCAGGCTGGCCTTGTACTCACAGAGATCTGCCTGCCTCTGCCTTCCATGTGCTGGGATTAAAGGCGTGCGCCACCACGCCTGGCAAGCTTAAAAGAATTTAAAGCAACAAAGTCCAGATAGAGAATCAGGTCCCTGCCAGCAGTGACTGATTCCTGATTTCTGCAAGAGGCCAGAGCTCAGAATTAAAAACGTTATACTTGCTACTCCTGGGGAGAGAGAGAGAAAGAGAGAGAGAGAGAGAGAGAGAGAGAGAGAGAGAGAGAGAGAGAGAGAGGAGAAGAGAGGAGAGGAGAGGAGAGGAGAGGAGAGAGGAGAGAGAGAGAGAAACAAGAGAGAGATGGAGACTTTAGGTGAGACATAGGAGGCAGGAAGGGATTGATGTAGCTTCCCAGAGTGTGGCAGCTTGACCTGGGCTGTCTGGGTCCCTCTGCCTGGGGTGCTGTGACAGTCCTTGCCTGCAGCTGGGGCAGGGCCAGCTCCTTGCTCTATTTTATTCCAGATCCCTGTCTTCTTCTCCTGTTCCTTTCTATGAATCTGGCCTGCATTGTGCTCTCTGCCCCTCCCACCGAACCACCTGCCAGCTGGAGTTGGCAGGGGCCCCACCTGCCTCCCCCGGAGACTAAAGTTCTCCCAGTGCCAAAGCTGCTTCCCCGCTCCGTGCTGGAGGTGCACAGAGGGCCAAGCACACAGCAGACTCAGCTCCTCGTTGCTTCAGTACAAGAGGAGGGAAAAGAGGTTTAGAAGAGGAATCCAGCCGGGCATGGTGGTTCAAGTCGAGTCTTTAATCCCAGCACTCGGGAGGCAGAGGGAGGTGGATCTCTGTTAGTTCAAGGCCAGCTTGGTCTACATAATGAGTTCTAGGCCAGCTGGGGGTACAGGGAGACCCTGTCTCAAAAAAGGAGAGAAAAAAAAGATGGATCCTTCTAGAACATACCTCTTTCTGCAATTCAACCACATGCCTGGTATCTGAGGAGCCCCTCTGTCCTCTTCCATCCTAAGAAGACAAAAACTGATCTTCTGTGAAGGGGCCTTCCTGCTGAGGTTTCCACAGAAGCCCCAACTCTGTTTGGCTCCAGACTAGCTGGGCCTCCAGCAGGGCCACCTGCTGAGCAGGCAGCACTGAGCTCCTGGTCCCGCCTCTGGGAGCTTGGACAAGGTGTTGTGAGCTCTAAGTGTCTGAACTCGGACTGAACCTCTATGGGACATGGTAAGGGGAGCCCCAGCGTGGCCCGCAGCAGCATAATGGGCAACATCCACGGATAGCTGGTACAGGACAGCCAGAAGCTTGGATGTCATTTGCTTTTTTCTTTTTTTTTTGGTGTTTTTGAGACTGGTTCTCCCTGTAGCCCCAGCCTAAATCACAGAGACCCACCCGCCTCCTCTGCCTACTGAGTGCTGGGATTAAAGGCATGTGCTACCAAGCCTGGCTTATCATTTGCCTCTTTGAGGCACTTTTTTGTTTAACCTAAAAACACTATGCATCTGCTCTGTGCCAGCCTTGGGCTAGAGCCACAGATGCGAAGTGGAAGAAAGACACAGTGTCTGCGTTTGAGAAGCCTTCATTAAAGGAGGTGGGATAAGAGCCTCAGCCACCAAAAACAGGTCTTCTTTTCCAGGCTAAAAGGCTGGGTCTATTGATGGGGATATCTTAGCTAAAACAGTGATAGTTAAGGGGATCTCCCCCAAACACTTTCCCTGAAAAGGGGCTTTTATTACAGGAAGTACCATGAACCCTAACCTTGTAAACCTACTACTGTAAGGGGCTCTATGAGAGCTACAAAGCTGCACTCAAAAACTCTGGGGCATCTCAGATGCTGGAAAGCACCATATAATACCTGGACACCAGGGACTCTGGTTGACTCAAGTGGATAGAGCTAAATTGCTCAGACTCACCCACAGATGTCAGATCTCCCTCTCAGAGCAAGGACAGACTAAGTAGGGCAGAATCCAGCCAGGAGCAGCTCGGATTATCTAGAGTGGCTGTCACCATATCTAAGGGAGCAGGTGAAAAAAATAAGCAAACCTGCTGTGTGGGTGACGAGGCTGCGCCTTCACTGATGTCCAGGGACCCTGCCCTGGATGCACGCATGGAATCCCTCTTCAGCTTCCTCCGCTCTCGCTCCACCTGCCAAGGTGCAAGAAATCAGGTTTTGGTTTGAAGTGAGTAGATGTGCTGGGGTGAGCATAAGAGAAGGCAGCCAGGGAAGGGGGTGTCCAGGGCTGGGAAGGGCAGAGGAGGGCAGTGGCCTCCCCAGTCTTTAGAGCACAGGTCAGCTCTGTGGACTACTCCAGCTCTGTGGACTACTCCAGCTCTGTCACAACTCTTTGGATCCCCTGCGGTGGCAGGCAAGCACATGCAGATCAATGTACAGCTGGAAGTCAATGAAACTTCACTTGAGAAATAGGCCATGGGGCTCTAGGGAGGGAGCTGAAGACTGCAGAAGTTACTGACCTGCTCCAAGGTGGTCCGCAGCTGCATGTTATGACGCTGTAGCTTGCTCCGGTCAACCTCCAGCCTTGCCACCGCTTGCTGTAGCCGTTCGAGCCTTTGTCTCCACAGCCCTTCCTCCTCCGTGCTGGGACTGGGCTCAGCCTCTACTGAGACCTGCAGAGAAGACCAAACCCAGAAGAAGCTCATCTGGGCAGTGTATAGACAGGAAGGACAGACGGATGGTAAAGGGACCAATTTTCAAAGGAGAAGCAGCGGCCCCCTCCTAGCACGGGTTCCCACCAGGCCAGCTCACCTCTCCAGGCTGTACACCCTGCCCTGCTTTGGCCCCAAGGTCCACTCTGCTGCTTGAGTGAGGGCTGCATAACTGCTCCTTCTCCAGAGCCTGTCTGGTGAGTACCAACTCCTCCTGGGATATGGGACAAAATCACACTATGCCAACCTCATACTCAGACTAGCCTCACCTTCCACCGTTTTCACAAATAATAGTGGTCAAGAAGGGGACAGACCTGAGGAAGTGTGTGTGTGTGTGAGCCCGAGGCTCACGGGGAAAGAAGAGTCAAGCGGTCAAAGCCTGAGCCCCAGTCTGACTGTTAACCCAATGTCAGCCAGTTGCCGGATGTCTGACATTTGACAAGCTAATCTCTCTGACTAATGTGGGGAGCTGGCATGAGTAATGCCATGGTGAACTCTGATTGACCTTTGATATTTCAGCAAGTTCTTGGCATGCATGAGTTAATACTGTACAAGCAGATGTGATGCAGTAGGAGGGAATGTCCTTGCAAGGCTAGGCAATAGTCCTTGAGACTGTCCTTGGAATTTAAAACAAAATTTAATGTACCTTTGAGAGTGTCCTTGGAATGTAAACAAGGTTTAACTGTACCTTTACCCCATGTGAAATTTGCAGAAGAGTCTTTTTCTTATCTTGCTTGTATAAAAGGCCTTGGAAAATAAACTTCAGGGCTCCAGTATTCACTGGTCGCCTCTCCCAGCTCTATCCCTTTGGTGTGAATGAGTATGAGAGAGAGAGAGAGAGAGAGAGAGAGAGAGAGAGAGAGAGAGAGAGTGTTTGTGTGTGTGTTTTCTCAATTCCCACCCCCCATTCAGGTTTTGTCTGACCTTGGCGGCTGGCTCCACCAGACTAACATTTCTCAGCTATGAAATGGACACAGTTCGTTGGTGAAATGAGAACAGCACCTGGCATGCAAAGTGTTCAAAAATATAAAATGCTAAAAAATAAAGGGTGGCGCATGCTTTTAATCTCAGCACTAGGGAGGCAGAGGCAGGCTGATCTCTGTGAGTTCAAGGCCAGCCTGGTCTACATAGTGAGCTCCAGGCCAGCTGTGACTAAACGGAGACCTTGTCTCAAAAAGACCAAAAATAATAAATAAATAATAAATAAATGATGGGGGCCAGAGGGATGGCTCAGTGGTAAAGAGTACTTGCTCTTCCAGAGAAGAGTTCAGTTTCCTAGCATCTGCACAGGGCAGCTTACAGCCACTCTGCCTACAGGGTGCTTTTGAGTGTTGAGGATCTAAGTAGGTGAAGTGTCTCTGACCCTAGTTATGCCACTGAGCAACAGTGGTAAGTCACCCAAGTGCCTGGGGAGGAAGTGCCCCCCTGCCCGGTTACCTACCTCCCTTTGCTAGGACGGACCTGGAAATAGGAGATGGTTCCAGGGCCGAATGGCTCAGTGGGCGAAGATGCTTATTGCCAAGCCTGATAACCCAAGTTCAGAACCCACAAGATAGAAGGACAGAACTGACTTCTACATATGCCACCTCTCACCTCCCTAAATAAACAAATGTTAAAAAAAGGTATTCTATTGTTTGAGTGGTTTCTTCCATAGCCCCGACATACACAGCCTCACGGAAACAATCATTCCCTACAGCATCCATTAAAAATCTAGGTCAGAGAAGTGAAGGTACGTAGCTGCAACCACACAGCCAGTAACCTGTAGGACCTATTTCAAACCCAGGAATTCAACTCTAAAACATGCAAGTACAGTTCCTTTTCCACATATTGCCTTTTTGTCAGAACAGAGCTTTGTGCTTGAGCTCCCAGAAAGCAGGTCACTGTAGGTTGCTGTGTATCTGAGGTGAGACAAAGGGTTCTCTGGGCTCAAAGGAACAAAATATAAAATCAATTTTCTTGGAAAAGTGGATTAAATTTGTCTTGGCAATAGAAACAATGCTTTATATCCAGCAGTCAAACCAGCTTTCCCAACTACCTACTCTACTGCCTAACTTTCAGAGGTGCCTCTCAGGCTCACTGCCAGGACTACAGGACAACTAAGGCCTGGGGCTTAGTGAATTAAGTGCTGAGTTAAGTGCTACATCCCAAAGCCTGTGTTCACCCCCTTCCCATTTCTACTCAACACTCTCCCTTCCAGAGTCCAGAGTTCCTAAGTGCGTTGGCTTCGTCTCTATGCCCAGCCTTCTCCCCCTTCACCTGCAGGTCTGAGTGAGCTGCGCGCTGGGCGTCTCCCTGTCACGTCCCTCAGGCACTTTGCTCTACTTCCAAACTGAACTCACCTTTCTCAATCTTGCTTTCCTTCATCTCTGGGTACAAACCCAAGTCCTCTCTTGACACTGTTACCATCTTGTCTCCACCTCTCTCTCCTCTGGACTTCTGTTAGTGGCCCTGTTGATTAGTGCCCAGTCTGCTGTTGCTCCACATGAAGGCCTGAGCAATGTCTTTCTGAGCTGTACTTCTCATTGTGTCATTTCCCTGCCCTAAACCTTGCATCCACTTCCCATTAGCGACCCAGGACCTGACAAGCCGTCTATACCACGGCCTCTGCTCTCACCTCTTCTCTTGCTAATGGCTCCATCTATGTCTCAGGGAACCGGAATCTCCTTCCCAGAGCCTCCATATGTTCCTTCCTCCTTTTGTTTCCTCTGCCTTTTCCCCGGAAAGCCCTTCACCCCTACTGCTTTCAACCTAATTTTTAAAATTTTATTTATTTTCTATGTGTATGAATGTACTGTCTGCATGTAGGTCTGTGCACCCGTGTCGTGCAATGCTGCGGAGGTCAGAAGAGGGTGTCGGATTCCCCTAGAACTGGAGTTCTCCTGGAATTGGAGTTACAGATGGTTCTCGGCCGCCATGTGGGTGCTGGGGATCGAACCCGGGTCCTCTGCAAGAGCAGTCGGAGCTCTTAACCACTAGTCTATCTCTCCAGCCCCCTAATCTGTTTTTAAAATATTTTATTTTTATTTTATGTGTATGAATGTATTGCCTGCATATAAGTGAACCCGTGTTGTGGAATGCCCACAGAGGTCCGAAGAAGGTGTTGGATCTCCTGGAACTGGAGTTATGCATGGTTCTTAGCTGCCATGTGTGTGCTGGCAATCGAACCCAGGTCCTCTGCAAAGCAGTCAGTGCTCTTAACTGCTGAGCTATCTCTCTAGCCCCATCAACTTAATCTTAAACATCACCTTTACTAGGAAGCCACTTGCTATCCCCTTAGGAAAGCTGAGGTGTTGCTCCAGCATGCTTGCAGCACACTGAACTCCCCTCATTAGGCAGTAACCACACTCACAGTTGCTTACCTACGATGCCAGTTCTGAGGTGAGGGGTCTTCATCACCTCGGCCTTCTCATTCCCTCTGAGACGCTACAGGCAGGCAGCCCTTGAGCTCAGCTAGTGCACTTTGTTCCTTCCCTGCCCTTCCTCCCCTGGAGTGACTCACCTGCAGCCTTTGTTGCTCTGATTCTCGCTCTAGGACTGAGGCTTGAAGGACCATGGCTATCTCCTGCAGACCACTGATGGTGGTCTTGCTCTGGGCCAAGGACAGCGCCAAGGCCTGAGCCTTCTCCCTCCATTCAATCTCCCTGGCCTCTGTCTGTCTCAGGGCTTTCTGCAGACGCTCCAAATCCTGCTGCAGCAGGGACCCTGAAGAATCTAATTTTGGAGATGTATCCTCTGCTGGAAAGGCTCTGTGGCTTGGGGAAGAGGCCACCCTCAGCTCTAAGATTTCTTCTTCCTTTTGGGCTAGAGTCAACTGCAGCTCCATTAGCCTCTCAAGAAGGCCCCTTGTCTCCTCTTCTCGCCCTTGCTTCTTTGCAATCTCATTCTCTTGGCTCCTCTGGGCCAGGGACTTTTCGAGCAGCTGCCCCTGCTCCTGCTGCCGCCTCAGTTCCTCCTCCTTCTGGGCAAGCGTCTGCTGGAGCTGCTGTGTGTCCTCCCGGTGCTGGCGCTCTTGCTTCCGGAGCTCACCTTCTCGCGTCCTCAGCGTCTCCTCCAGCTGCCGAGCATGTGCCTGGCAGACATCCAGGGTGGACTGCAAGGTGGCAGTGCTGACCTCCAGGCTGTGGGTCAGTTGAGCCTGCTCAAGGAGACTCTGCTCCTTCTCCTGCAGGGCGGCCTGGGCCTTGTCGAGGGCCTCCTGCAGAGCCTCTGCCCGGACCCATGCAGCCTCCTCCTGATGCTGGGAGCACTGGTTTTCTGCTCGCAGAGCCTCCAGCTCTTGCTCTTGTTCTTGGAGAGCAGCCTGGGCCTGCAGCCAGCTGTCCCTCAGGCTCCTGGCTTTGGTCTCGTGCTCCTGCGCCTGCTCGGCACACTGCTGCTGAAGCGCCAGCACAGCTTTCTCCTGCTCCAGAGACTCGGCCCTCAGGTCCCCCAACACTTCCTCCAGGGCCTGCACCCGCCGGGCCTCCTCTGCCAGCTCTCCCTTCAGCCTCTGCACCTGCTCTCTGAGCCCGTCCTGCTCTCCCTGGCGCTCCTTCAGTGTCCCGTGGGCTTGCTCTAGAGCGGCCTGAAGGGCGCTCGCTCTTTCCTTGGTGCTTTCCTCCCGGCCCTGGCTCTGCTGCTGTTCTCTCCGCAAGGCCTCGAGTTCTTCCTCCCTCTGGACCAGGACTCTCTGGGCCTCTTCTAGCTGCCCCTGCAGTGACTGTTCTCTGAGGTCCCTTTGCTCCTTGGTTTCCCGGAGGCGCTGCTGCAGGACCGCTATCTCGTGCTCTCGCTGCGTCAGGAGCAGGCTGCTCTCGCCTACCTTCCTGTGCAGGCCCTGGAGCTGCTGCTGCAGCTGGTCCCCGTGCTCCTCAAGCTCCCGGATGCAGTCCTGCTGAGACTCCACCTCCTTCTCTTTATCTCGCAGGATCAGCTTGAGGTGCTCCAGGCTCCCGCGCTGGGCTTTTCCAGGGCTCCTTCCTTCCTCTGCCTGCTCGTGCACCAGCTGCCGCTGGGCGGGGGGCTCCCAGGTGCGTTCTCTCAAGGAGAGCTTGATCTGTTCCAGGTCCTCCTCTAAGATCTTGGTCTGCAGAGTCCTCTGGTCTTCCAGAACCTGAATCCGTTCCTTCTGCAGCATCACCTCCTGGCCTTTCCTCTCCAGGTCCTGAGTCAGATGCTCCTTCTGCCTCTGCAGCTCCTCAATCTGCTGCCGCTGGGACGTCATTTCCTGCTCCCGCTCCCGCAGCTCTCCTTCCAGAAGCGCGCTGTGGCTCTCCAGCTCCCGGAGCTGACTGTTCTGTGCCTGCAGCTCCTGGCTCCTCTCTTCCAGGTCCAGGGTGAGGTGGGTCAGAGCCGCCCTCTGCACCTCCCTCTGGCCCTCCAGCTCCTTGATGGCCTGCTGCTGGCCCTCTGCTCTGTGACGGCTTTCTTCCACTTCCAGAGCTAGGCTTTCCAGAGTCACCAACTGCTTTTTCAGATCCTGAATCTGTCCTCTCTGAGACTCAATCACTTGGGCTTTCTTTTCCAGTTCCAGAACTTGATGTTCGGCGACATTCCTCTGGGTCTCCCGCTCTTTCTCCAGTTCTCTGATCTGCTCTCTCTGTGCCGTCAGCTTCTGCTCTCGCTCCTGGACAGCCAGGGGCAGGTGTTCTAGGACAGACCTGCACTTCTCCAGCTCCTGAATCTGCTCTTGCTGCAGATCTACCTTTTGGTTCCTTTTCCTCAGGTCCAGAGACAGCAGTTCCAGAGCAGCCTTCTGCATTTCCCGCTGCTTCTTTAGTTCCAGGATTTCGCTCTGCAAAGCCTGCACCTCCCCCTCTCTTTCAGACAGGGTCCGGGCCAGCAGGGCGAGATTCTCCTGCAAAGCCTTCCCCTGGGCCACCTTCAGCTCACCCTGCTCTCGCAAAGCCTGGGCTCTTTCCCGCTCACTCTCTACCTCCTCATTTTTCAGTTTCAGGGCTGAGCGAGCCGTTCGCAGGTCTTCTTCCAGGGCACCAGCAGCATGTGCCTGAGCCTTGGCTTCTGCAACACAAGCTTGCAGATGCTCAACCTGGGCTGTCAGGCTCTCCTTGGACACCTGGAGCAACGCTTGCTCACTCTGAAAACAAGAGTCAAAAACACGTTCAACAAAAATAAAAGCAAAACAAACTGGGTGTGGGGGGTGGTGCACACTTTTAATCCCAGCACTGGGAAAGGCAGAAGCCGGCGGATCTCGGTGAGTTCAAGGCCAGCCTGGTTTACATAGTGAGTTCCAGGCCAGCTGGGGCTAAAGGGAGACCCTGTCTCAAAAGACAAAAAACAAAAACACCTTCAGACTAGATTACTTTCCTGCTACTGCCACTGTGACACTCTCTTATTTTGTGACACCAGCAATGACAAGGTCTTAAGGACAAAGAAAGTGATCAGCTGATCCTGCAAGTAACCCTACCACCTCTCAATACTCTTCTATGCCCAGGGGAAATAGCCTGGTATAAAAGAACCATCCTAAACCCTGGCCTTTCAGGGCAAGGGACAACAATCTCAACATTCAGAAAAAGTAACTGCAGAAAGATTCACTATGACCTTAATAGTGGGCATGGGGACAGCCAGAGGAACCATGAGACTTGCTGAAGGAAGCTGGGCACGTGGGCACAGGCCAAGGTGGACCTGAGAGAACTCCAGTATTTTACCTGAGCTTCCATCTTCTGCAGCTCTGCCTGCCGTAGACGACTCTGGAGGGACGCCACAGTCTCATGCAAGTCCCTCACCTCAGACTCCAGGGAGTTTTGCTTTCCTTCCCACTTGGATTTCTCTGTGAGAAAAGCAGACGTAGTGGAGTTAGGCACATGGCTTTGGGTGAGGGAACACAGGGGTGTAGAGGCAGATGGAACACCAAGATCAGAATCAGAAGGGAAGGCGGCCAAGGAGACAATTACTCTAGTGTCCTGACACCATCCATCTGCCAGCTGCTCATCTGCGCCCTGCTGCTTCCGGACACATCTGTGTCTTGCGCCAGCCCTGTGTGGCACTGCCTTGTAATCATGCAAATACATCCTCATCTTGACACCCAGAAGTCCTCAGCCCACATCTGCAGACATGGAAGATAGCTGACAGTAGGGGTTCCTTCCAGTCCTAAATCATGTGAGTCTGTAGAGGTTCACTGAAGGTCTGGCAGCTCTGCCAGATGCCCTCGAGCCTAAAGATTCCCCAGAGGCCAGGTTATTTGTATGGATCTCAAGGAATCCTTAAATGGCTCAAAAAGGCCCAGACCTACCCCCAAATTTCTACTTCTGCAGAGAACCCTGAGTTTCAAAACTGTTCCCTCTCCTTTCCTTTTCAAGTGATCTCTGCCCTTTCAAGCCCTTGGCAGAGGTGCAGGAAGTATATTCTCCCTGATTCCCTATCCTGGCCTTTTCCCCGTAAGCCCATAACCCTCTGCCATCAAAAGCTAGTTTTGAGTATACAGCTGGAAATAATAATAAAAATAAACAAAATGTTTAAATGACAAAAGAAACTGAATTCTATGTTCTGATAGTTCTGATGTTTATGACTAAAAAAAAAAAATCTCCTGCCTGGTCTGATGAGATGGCTTGGAAGGGAAAAGCACTTGGTGTCAAGCCTGACAACCTGGGCTCCATCCCTGGGACCTACATGGTGGAAGGAAGAGAACCAACCTCTCAATATTATCTTCTGACTTCCACACATGAGCCATGCCACATGCAAGCCCCATATACATACATACCTACATACATACAAATAAATAAATAAAGTAATAAAATATCTTCTGCAGTAACAGAAAACAGTAAGGGAGGCAGCTTCTTTCCTTTTACCAAATCTGTTCGTCCTAAGCCCTTCTTTCAGGATGTCCCACAAAAGCCAAGCCATGCCAAGCCAAGCCAAAAAATAGTTCAAGAGGCTCTTTGCCCTTTCACAAATGCTTTGGATACTGTATCCTAGTTGCTGCCACTTCTAGGCTGTCATCTGTCATCCTTTAAACCTGTCAGCCCAAGCATCTTACCTTCCTGGCTCTGGGAGAGCTGACTCTGCAGGTCCTGTAACCTGGAATGAACCTGACTCTTCTCGGTCTCAGCATCAGTCAGGTGCTTCTCCAGCTGCTGGTTTTTATCCCTCAGGTCATCCTGGGAAAGGAAGGCCGGGACTGGACTTGTGCTTTGGGGCTGTACAAAATTATCCCAGTTGCCGGGGGTGTGGTGGCGCACACCTTTGATGCCAACACTTGGAGGCAGAGGCAGGTGGATCTCTGGGAGTTCAAGGCCAGCCTGGTCTACATAGTGAGTTCCAAGACAGCCTGGGGTTACAGGGAGACCCTATCTTAAAAAGACCTCCCCCCACCAAAAAAAGGCATACACACACACACACACACACACACACACACACACACACACACCAGGGATCAAACTGTCCTTATTCTAAAGCCTCTACCATCACAGCCCTATTATCAGAGTGATGGGTAATTTGCCTCTGAACTTTTATGCATCTAGCTCCCTGGAGTGAGGGTGGACTGTGCTTCATCTGATGTGATGGGGAATGCCCTGGGGTCTCTGTTTTTGTTGTTTTCTCAGGCAAAGTTTCATGTAGCCTAGGCTGGTCTCAAAGTCAGTATGTAATGAAGGCTGGTCTTGAACTCCTGATCTTTCTGCTTCTACCTCCCAAAGCTGGGATTACAGAAATGTGCTGCCATACCTGGTGGTTTTTTTTTTTTTTTGAGAAAGGCTTGATACATATCTCAGTCTCAGATTCTCAATCCTGATCAATGCCTCAGCCTCCTCAGTGCTGGCATCACAGGCTTGTTTCTTTTGCTCAGTGTCCTATTCCAGGGCTCATCTCTTCCCTTCCAAATGCCTACTTCAGAGCTAAGCCCCAGGGGCTGGAGAGAGAGCTTAGCAGTTAAAGAGTACCTGCTGATCTGATCTTCTAGAAGACCCAACAGGTTTGGTTCCCAGAACATACAGGCAGCCCACAACTGCCTACACACATGTGATGCACACACACAAACATACGCACACACACTCAGGTAACACACATACACATAAAAACAGAAAAAAAAAAAAAGCTTAGCCCACAGTTACCCCTTCCTTCTGACACTCCCAGTTCTAACTCTGCACTACTGTGCCTGTCTCTGACAACCACATATCAGTTCTGCTATGAGAATGCAGTCTAATCTCTGCCTTATCATGAACTTTCTTTACAACAGAGATCAGATCTTTTTCTTTTCTGTATCCTCAGCTCCAAGGGGTGGGTATACAGGTGGCACTCAGTTTTTATATACTTATAGGAGTGAAGTAGAATTAGTTGTTTTAAGCCTAGAATGCTCCTATAACAATCTCAAATCTTAACAATCCCCAGCTTTCTGGACTTTCCTCAGAGGGTGTGGTACTAAGAAGAAATTCTTGGATGAGAGGAAAATGGTACAAAATCCTTGTGTTCTGGGGCGCATGGTTAATAGGGTTGTATTCTGGGGTTCATGGTTCACAGGGCCCCTTCAAGACTCCCACTCATGGGGCTGGAGAGATAGCCTAGCGGTTAAGAGCACTGACTGCTCTTGCAGAGGACCTGGGTTCGATCTCCAGCACCCACATAGCGGCTAAGAACCATCTGTAACTCCAATTCCAGGAGAACTCCAGTTCCAGGGGAATCCGAGACCCTCTTCTGACCTCCACAGCATTGCACGACATGGGTGCACAAACCTACATGCAGACAGTACACTCATACACATACAAAAAAA
>VZQC01011061.1:173654-187171 GCA_009823505.1 Rhizomys pruinosus | reverse complement strand
ATCATCAAGACCTCCTCTTCCACCATTCATCATCAACATCATCATTGGACTATCATCTTCCTCCCCTTCCACCATCATCACCGATTCATCACGGAGACCAAAATCATCGCCACCACCTGCGCTTCCACATCACCCACACAATCCATCACCAAAGTGTTTTTTTGTTTTATGTGTGTGCGTGCATGTAGTGTAGTTTAGTATGTGTGTTCATGTGTGGGTGTGAGTACGTGTGCAGGTCAATGTTTTGTGTCTTCCTTCCTCCATCAATCTCTACCATTTTTTTTCTGGAGGCAGATCTTCCACTGAACCTGGTGCGGATGTTCAGCAAGACTGTCTGGGCTGCAAGCTCCAAGGATCCTCCTGTCTCTGATTCCCTGGCACTAGGATTTAAAAGCGCATCTACATAGCTCTCGGCGCAATGCCCATGCTTTATCTCTCTTCCTTTTCCTATTGTCTTCCTTCCTCTCCTTCCTTCCTTCCTTCCTTCCTTCCTTTATCTTCTTTTTCTTTTCTTGTTCTTTCTTTCTTTCTTTCTTTCTTTCTTTCTTTCTTTCTTTCTTTCTTTCTTTTTTTCTTTCCTTCCTTCCTTCCTTCCTTCCTTCCTTCCTCTCCTTTCTCTCCTTTCTCTTCTTCCTTCCTTCCTTCCTTTCTTTTTTTGAGACGGGGTCTCTCTATAACCCCAGCTGGCCTTGCTATGTAGACCAGGCTGGCCTTAATCTCACAGAGATCTGCCTGTGTCTGCCTCCCTGGGTGCACACACCTGCATGCAGACAGTACATTCATACACATACAGAAATAAATAAAATTTAAAAAATTAAAAAAGTGTACCACTGGGCCCAGCTTACACATGCTTTTCAAGTGAGGATGGGAAAGCTGAACCCAGGTTCTCATGATTGTACACAAGCACTTTATCTTTCCAATGCATTTTTGCTTTCATTTTGTTTTAGAGACAGAATCACACTATACAGCCCAGGCAGGTTTCAAACTGGCAGTCCTCCTGCTTCAGCCTCCTGAGTACTGGGATTGAGTACTATTCACATTCTCCTATAAACTTTTTTTTTTTTTTTTTTCTTTTCGAGACAGGGTTTCCCTGTAGTCCCAGCTGTCCTGGAACTCACTCTGTAGACCAGGCTGGCCTTGAACTCACAAAGATCCGCCTGCCTCTGCCTCCCAAGTGCTAGGATTAAAGGCATGCGCCACCACACCTGGCTTCTCCTATAAACTTTAAATCACCTCCAGATTACTTATCATACTTAATACAGTTTTTTTAACTTGGTATTTTTTATTTGCTATTGGCAAAGTCTGTGGCTGTGACATCTATGGATAAACGCCAGGCACAGGCCCAGCTCTGCGCACCCTCCAACTCCCTACTCAGTTGGCCTATCTCTGTCCTCCCATGCTCAAGTAACAGGACCCAGGTTCTCCCTGTCCCATAGAAGAGAGCAGGAAGAACCAGCTGTGCTGGGAAGGGCTGTGGGGCAGGTAGAGAGGAGGACCTGCTTCTGCAGATCTATCTTGTCCTGCAGGAGGGTACTACCCTCCTTCTGGAGAGCAGCAAGGTCGTCCCTGTGCTGCTGGGCTAGCTCCTTCAGCTCCTGATGTGCCTCCCAAAGCTGAGTCTGCAGCATTCCAGTGGTCTCCTGCAGAGGAAGAAGAATCTGTGAGTTCAGAAGTTTCCTTTAGGGGAAGGACCCAAAATCTTTGTTTTGTTTTCTACTGAGTTGGCAAAAGCTGAGGTAGGAACTAGCAATCTATTTTGTTTCCACCCGGATTCTCATCCCTATTCCCTTTGCTTCATCATAAGTGCACAGGCTCAATCAGGCTTTCTGGGCAGGGTCCAAGAGTTGGTAACTATCCTTTATCTAGATCATCTGACAGCTTCCTGACTGCATCCTTATTTCCAAATGATGGCATACCCCATACCTCTGCTTAGTCAAGTACTGTATTAAAAAGATATCCGGGGGCCAGACAGAAGGCTCAGGTGTTAAGAGCCCAAACTGATCTTGCATAGGACCAGAGTTTGGTTCCAAACACCCATGTCAGTCAGCTCACAATTGTCTATTAACTCCATCCAGCTCTAGGGGATCTGATACCCTCTTCTGGTCTCCATAGGCACCTGTACTCATACACATACACCTTCACAAAGACACACACATAAATCTTTAAAAATAAATAAAATTATATTCTGTAATTCAGTAGTTGAGCATTTGTCTAACATGCACCAAACCCTAGGTCTGATCCTTAGCATCATAAAAAGATAATAGGGGCTGGAGAGATGGCCTAGCGGTTAAGAGCACCGACTGCTCTTACAGAGGACCCGGGTTCGATCCCCAGCACCCACGTGGCTGCTGAGAACAGTCTGTAACTCCAATTCCAGGAGAACTCCAGTTCCAGGGAAATCCGACGCCCTCTTCTGACCTCCGTGGCATTGCACAACATGGGTGCACAAACCTACATGCAGACAGTACATTCATACACATAAATAAATAAAATAAAATAAAATAAAAGGTTATTCCTGGATAAACTGCCAACCCACAAAAGGAAACAGCCTGAACTGATGAGAATCCAAAACGACATCTCCAGAGAAAGTAGACTGTTTTGCTTCTCACCCACTTGTGCCCCTTGTCTAAAGCCGAGGGAACAATCTGTGGAAGAGGGGGCGTGGTAGAATGTAAGGGCTGCGTTTGGGGTGAATTGTGAAACTACAGCAATATAGACTGGACTCTTATTTGATCAACGTGCTTGTACATACAAGCCCCTCCAGCTGGACAACTGGGACCTTGGGCTGTATAAGTTTGGGCATAGCTGCTTGCAAATTGGTTTTACATGAAGGATGCTTGTATTCATTACTCATTATTATTAAAAAATAAATAAAATTTAAAAAGATAAATATTTAATTATGTATATATGAGTACATAAAATCATATCCCATCTCTGCTTTTAATTTATTTTTTATCATCGGCTGAGCTTTTAATTTTTTTAATTTATTTTATACGTATGAATAGTTTGCCTGCATGTATGTTGAATGCTCCACGTACATGAAAATGCCTGCAAAGGTCAGAAGAAGATGTTGGATCCCCTGGAAATGGAATTAAGGATAGTTGTTAGCCACCATGTGGGTGCTGGGAACTGAGCTTGGGTCGTCTGTAAGAGCAGCCAAGCCTCTAACTGCTGAGCTATCTCTCCAGCCCCTATCTCTGCTTTTAAAATATCAGGCACCAGGTTTCTACTGCCTTTGAACAAAGTCCAAGCTACTACTATGGCTAAATAGGTGTCCTGCCTAGCTCTCTACTCTCCCCTGCACATACCCCCAAGTCCGTCACACTTAGTCACGTGCCTCCTTTTGTCCTTGAACTACCCTAGTCCCTGTCTATCTGTCCAGGGCCTTTATGACAGATAAATGCTGTGCCTCATGTGTTCTTCAAAAACTGACCCCTGGCCAGTGAGATACTCAGTGGGTAAGTACTTGCTACTAAGCATGATGGCCTGAAGTTTATCCCAGGGTCTCATATGGTAGAAGAAGAGAACTGACTCCCACTAGGTGTCCTCTGACCTCCACATAAATGCCACGGTACACACACACACACATACACACATATACACACACACCCAAATAAATGTAATTTAAAAATAGACTTAAAAAACCTGCTCCTTCCTAGCATGCATGAAGCCTTAGGTTCTATCCTCACTGCCATAGGAAACTGGGTGTTGTGGCACATGCCTGTAATCCCTGCACTCAGGAGGTGGAGACAGGATGATCAGAAGTTCAAGGTCCTTCTCAGGTATACAGGGAGTATGTAACTACCAGTCAGAGCCAGGAGTACAGGCATGAGCCACCACACGACTCACCATAATCAATTTTCTTTATTTGCTTATTTTTTTAAGGGATTCTACAATACAACAGCACAACTGTTCTCAGATCACATTGACGTTGCTCAGTTTGCCATACAATCAGGTAATTGGCAGTAGCATCCACAGATGAGGGATACCATTTGTTGTTTGTTTTTCTGGGACTGTGTTACTTCACTCAACATGATGTCTTCTAGCTTCACCCATTTACCTGCAAAGTTCATGATATCATCTTTCTTCATCGCTGCATAGAACTCCATTGTGTAGATGTACCACATTTTCTCTATCCACTCATCAGTTGAGGGACACTTGGGTTGGTTCCAGCTCCTTGCTATTGTGAAGAGAGCTGCAATAAACATGGCTATGCATGTATCTCTGTGGTAAGATGAGTCTTGTGGGTATATACCCAGGAGCGGTATGACTGGGTCAGGTGGCAAGCTCATTTTGAGTCTTCTAAGGGTTCTCCACACTGCTTTCCATAGTGGCTGTACGAGTTTAGATTCCCACCAGCAGCGGATGAGTGTCCCCCTTTCCCCGAAACCTCTCCAGCACTTGGTATAATTTATTTTCTTGATCCTAGCCAGTCTTATTGGAGTAAGATGATATCTTAAAGTGGTTTTAATTTGCATTTCCTTAATTATTAGCAATGTTGAACACTTCTTAAGATGTTTCTCAGCCATCCTCACTTGTGAAGTCTCTGTTCAGCTCTTTGCTCCATCTATTGAGTGGGTCATTTGTTTTCTTTCTTCTTGTTTTTTGAGTAGTTTATATATTCTGGAAATCAATGCTTTGTCAGATGTATCAGCAGTGAAGGTTTCCTCCCACTCTGTGGGTTTTCTCTTCACTTCCTTGATTGTTTCTTTTGATGTACAGAAGCTTTTGAGTTTAATGAAGACCCATTTGTCAATTGTTGACCTTAATTCTTGCACAGCTACTGTCTGATTTAGGAAGTCTTTTCCTACACCTATGTCTTGTAGGCTGCTGCCAACTTTATCTTCTATTGCCTTCAGAGTTTGGGGTTTCATGTTGAGGTCTTTAATCCATCTGGAGTTGACTTTTTTTTATTTTATTTATCCTTGTATGTGTATAAACATACTGTCTGCATGCAGGTCTGTGCACCTGTGTCGTGCAATGCCGGAAGTCAGAAGAGGGTGTCAGATTCCGCTGGAACTGGAGTTAAAGACGGTTCTCACCGCCATGTGGGTGCTGGGGATTGAACCTGGGTCCTCTGCAAGAGCAGTTGGTGCTCTTAACCACTAGGCCATCTCTCCAGCCCTGGAGTTGACTTTTGTACAGGGCGAGAGGTAGGGGTTTAATTTCATTCTTCTACAAGTGGTGATCCAGTTTTGCCAACACCACTTGAAGATGCTGTCTTTTCTCTATTGTGTCTTCTTGGCCCCCTTGTCAAATATGAGGTGGCTGAAATTGTATGTGCTCAAGTTTGGATCTTCAGTTTTGTTCCATTGGTCAACAGGTCTACTTTTGTGCCAGTACCAAACTGTTTTTATGACTATAGCCCTGTAGTATAGTTTGAAGTCTGGTATAGAGATCCCCCCTGTATTGCTCTTTTCACTCAGGGTTCTTTTGGCTATTCGGGGTCTTTCGTTTTTCCAAATGAAGTTAAGGACTTTTTTCTCTAAGCCTGTGAAGAAACTCCTGGGGATTTTAATTGGGATTGCATTAAATCTATACAAGAGTTTGGGTAGAATCACCATAACCAATTTCAAGGCATTTCATCACCCTGCGCTGTCTCTGTAGGTCTACCTCTTCTGGACATTCACATAAATGGAATGGTATACTATGCAGCCTCTTGTGTCTAGCTTCTTTCACTCAGCATAATGCTTTCAGGGTTCATCTATGCTTACCAAAGGGATAGATTCTTTCAAACTTTTCGAGTCTCAGTTCAGACATCACTTTCTCAGTGAGGTCTTCCCTGACCATAGCCTGCTTTGAGTGTCAGCCTGTTTCTTTTCTTTTCTTTTTTTTTTTTAGACAGGGTCTCCCTATAGCCCCAGCTGGCCTAGAACTCATTCTGTAGACCAGGCTGGCCTTGAACTCACAGAGATCTGCCTGCCTCTGTCTCCCAAGTGCTGAGATTAAAGGCGTGAGTCACCACACCAGGCTCTGTTTATTTTCTTTACAGCACTTACTATGCCTGCTCCTTTTCTGTCTATCTCTGCCATCACAATGCAAGTTGGTTGAGGGCAGGGACATGATATTGGGCCACACCTTTATGTGCTTGTAATGTATCAGCCTCTAATATAGGGTCTGCTACATAAGTATCAAAGAATTATCACTGCTGAATAGGTGAATGAACAGCCAGGACCACCCTCCATACCTGCTCCTTTAACTTCTGAAACTTCATGTCCTGCCTCAGCCGTTCCAGTTGCTGGCTGGCATCTGCCAGCTCCTTCTGGGTTTGCAGCAGTGTCTCCAGGAGGGATACTCTCTCCTTCTCTGTTTCCAGCTGCATCTGTGGAGGGGCAGGAAAGGCAAGGGCTTGACGGCTCTGAATTATCCTGTTTACACAGGGGACCCTAAGCATATCCCATCTGCCCTACAGCTCTTCCAACAAATAGGATGACTGGCAGAGAGCAAAAGAAGGTCTTAGCCTACTGACTTAGAACCAGGAAGTACAAAGATTTCCACTGGTTTGCAAACTGACAGGATGTGGTAAATGTTGGCCCTCCCTCAGGAAGTACTACGACGTACTGCTTGCCTTGCACCTAACAGTGCAGGATTCCCTCCAACTCACTAGAAGCAAAGTGGGCAGTTACACTCTTCTGGAGGTCCCTCTACCACCCCACTCTTAAGAGTGGAAACTTAAGTGATAAAAGGTTGGGGAAATTACAGACTATTCCAATCCTCTACGCTGCTTACCTGGTATAGGGTGCCTTCAGCTTGGGTCCGTTCCTCTTCCCTCTGTGCACGGAGAGCCTCGGTTTCTGTCTGCTGCGCCCTCAGCCTCATTTCCAGGTCTGCTCTTTCCCTTTCTAGGGTCTCCAGGGCCTTATCCAGCTCCTGCTGATGCAAGGAGCGTTCCTTCTCCTGAGCATGTGATGCAAACCATGCTGTTAACCGACTGGTAAGCAAAGGAAGTAGGAGAACTGGTCTGCAGTGGGAAGCTCTCTAGTCCCTCGCTGTCTGTCCTGGGTACTGCTCTATGCCTGTCTACTTAGCTCTGAAGTGAGACTTAATCCTTGCCTATCTGTGACACCAAATTTTTTGAGTCAAATGAGATTTTTTTAATGTTATAATACATATAAATGTGTATTCTAAAACCCATATAAGCTACATTTGTTATTTTAAAAGCCATCATGATTGGCAGTTGCAACAAGAAGTGACAGGTAAATGGCTCTCCTTGGTTCAGGGCTACCAAGTTAGTCCTCCCCAAACCACACCTGGCTCAGCCTTGATGTCTTGTCTTCCTATATTACATAAGAGATTAGGATGATCCTTTCAGAGACCAACTCCTAAGAGTAGCCTTTCTCCGTTCCCCGAGCTAGCCTATGCTATCTGTCAGGTTTTCAGGTTGGCAGTAAAAGATTCTGATGTCAGGTGCCTGGCTGACAGTCTGATCTACCACTGCCAATGTGATCTGTCATTATGTATATATATTTTTTTCTTTCATTTTAAAAAATAAGGTCTCATGCAGCTCAGTGTGGCCTCAAATTTGTACCCAACTATGACCTTGAATTTCTGATCCTTTTTAAAATAATTTTTAAAAATGTATTTTTATTTTATGTGTATGAGTGTATTACCTGCATTGAGTGTATTGCCTGCATGTGTCTAAGCGCACCCTTGTCGTGCAATGCCTGTGGAGTCAGAAGAGTCCCCTAGAACTTGAGTTAGGATGGTTGTTAGCCACCATGTGGGTACTGGGGATTGAACCCAGGTCCTCTGCAAGAGCAAACAGTGCTCTTAACCACTGAGCCATCTCTCCAGCCCTTCTGATCCTTCTGTCTCTACCTCTCAAGTGCTGGGATTATAAGTATGTGACATGCCCTGTTTTAATCAATACTGGGGACTGAACCCAGAGTCTAGGAAAGCAATCTACCACCTGAATTACATACATCCTCGGCTCTGATCTTGGTTAATTTCTGAACATCTCCATGTCTCAATTTTCAGATGCATAAAAATGGCAATAACATTTGAGGAATGAGTAAGTGGTGTAAATCTCTAAGCAGTGGTTAGCATACATTAGTAGTTAGAACCTAAGGACTAATGTCACCATCATATCCACTCCCTGGGCCTTTCCTCTGAAATACTGGTGTTATGGTTTGAATGTGAAATGGTCCCCATAGGCTCCTGTGTTTGAATACTATTCCCCAACTGACAGAACCATATTGGAAGGTTGTGGAGCCTTCAGGAGGTAGGTCCTGACTGTTGGAGGTGGGTTATTAGGGGCCAGTCTCTAATGATAATGCATGCTCTGGTCTGGTTCACCAAGAAATGACATGGTTCTGCCACATGCTTAGGTCATATGAACTCTACCATACTTTCCCTGCTGCCATGGTCTAAACCCCCTTGAAACCATGAACCCAAGTAAACCTTCCTTCCTTAAGTTATTGTTGTCAGGTATTTTGTCACAGCAGAGAGAAAAGCAACTAACAGCTGGCAAGCTTGTCATCTCTAGTCAGCAGAAGGCCTCCAGTGTCCCGGCTTTTCCCATGACACACTGCGCAGCCTTCCCGCCTATTATCACCCTCCAGCTGCACTGGTCTTGGGGTGCTAGACCATGTGAAACCCTTCTGTGCCAAAGGCTTTGCTCCAGCTTCCCTTCTCCCTTGAATTCTCCTCCTCCTCCTCCTCTGCACTTCATTGTTCCTTGAATTTTAACTGACACTTCCTCACAGAGTCGTAGCAGCCCAAAATGTCCCTTTGTTATTCTTTCCCATAATACCTGGCTCTTTTTCTTCATAGAACTTTTTCAAAATAATTTACTTATTTATATTTTAATTTTAGAGTTTGACACTTTCCTTCCTCCAAGAGTGCTTCAATCGCCAGGAGAACCAGGTCTAGTTTGGTAGTTTTCTTTTTTTTTTTTTTTGGGGGGGGGTCTTTTTGAGACAGGGTCTCCCTGTAGCTCCAGATGGTCTGGAACTTGCTATGTAGATCAGGCTGGCCTTGAACTCACAAAGACCTGCCTGTCACTCCTGAGTGAAAGGGGGCCATGCCTGCTTCTCCTGGCCCCAACCACGGCCACTTACCCATTTCTCCTGGAGCCTGTTCACCTCCTCTTCGTGGGCCACCTTCTGCTGCTCCAGGGCAGCCTGCCCTTCTTGCTCAGCTCTGGCCAGCTGCCTGGCTGCTGCATCCCGTTCCTGCTCAGCCTGGCTCCTTTCGGCATCCAGTTCCAGCTTCAGGCACCTCACTTCACCTAGGATACCAGGCAAGATCAGCCTAACCCTCTTCCCACTCCTTTTACCTAAGATTCCCCTGCTCACCCATCGTTCCCATCCCAGAGCCCACTCCGGCTGAGGAGGGCCTCCTACTGCCTTCTTGGCTGTCAGCATCCCCATGGAATGGAACATGTCCCATCCCTGTGGGGCTCTCACCTTGAATTACTTCCTTGGTTTGAGTAATAGTTTGAATTTGGACCTCCAGCTGTCCTTTGGTGACCTCTATCACAGAATTTTGCTGTTGGGCCTCAAACAAATTGCTCTCCAGTTCCTCCTTGGCTGAGCTGTGAGATTTATGAATCAGGAAGAGTTTTATCATCATGCTGTTTACCCTTTTTAAATTTTTTTAAAATTTACTTTTAGCCAGACATGGTGGCACATGCCTTTAATCCCAGCACTCGGGAGGCAGAGGCAGGCCCATCTCTGTGAGTTCAAGGCCAGCCTGGTCTACAGAGTGAGTTCCAGGCCAGCTGGAGCTACAGAGAGACCCTATCTCAAAAAGTCCCCCCAAATTTTATATTTACTTATTTATTTATTTTTGGTCTTTTTGAGACAGGGTCTCCCTGTAGGTCCAGCTGGCCTGGAACTCACTCTGTAGACCAGGCTGGCCTGGAACTCACAGAGATGGGCCTGCCTCTGCCTCCCAAGTTCTAGGATTAAAGGCATGCACCATCACGCCTAGCTTTATTTTTATTTTATGTATATGAGTGTTTTGCCTGCATGCACATAAGTTCCCCATGTAGTGCAATGTCTGCAGAGGCCAGAAGAGGAACTCAGATCCCCTGCAACTGGAGTTAACGATGGTTGTTAGGTGCCATGTGGGTGCTGGGACCTGAACCCAGGGCCTCTGTAAAAACAGCTAGTTCTCTTATCCACTGAGCCACCTCTCCAGTCCCACTTACCCTTTCTTTCTTTATTTTTTTTTAATTTTTTTTTTTATTAATTTCATTCATCTCTGTATGTGTATGAATGCACCGCCTGCATACAAGTCTGTGCACCCGTGTCGTGCAACGCCGCGGAGTTCAGAAGAGGGTGTCAGACCCCCCCGGAACTGGAGTTCTCCTGGAATTGGAGCCTCAGACGGTTCTCAGCCGCCATGTGGGTGCTGGGGATCGAACCCGGGTCCTCTGCAAGAGCGGTCGGCGCTCCCAACCGCCAGGCCATCTCTCCAGCCCCCACTTACCCTTTCTTAAGAGGAGTTAGGTTCAAAGTACTGGCAATCTGGGAAGGTTAGGGAGGGCAACCATAAATCCATAACTCATCAGATACTTAGGGTGGGGAGCGCGGCTTAGCTACCCTTTGCCTTAGCTACCCAAAGCTCTCTGTGCTTGGCTGAACTAAATGTGGACCCTACCTGAGCCCCCGAAGTTGTTCAACAAGGTCCTGTCGGTCCCGCTCCACAGCCTGCAGGCGCACCTCCAGAGCTGCCTTCTCCCGTACTAGGGCCTCCTTCTCCTGCACTGCCCTGGCAAGCAGTTCTTCTTGTCGGTTTGCATCCTGATGAAGCTGCGCTATCTGGGCTGCAGCTGCTTCCTGCTGGTGATGTGCCTGAGGGAAAGAAATAGAGTAGAGGCAAAACCCAGGGCTGCTACCACCAAGTCTGGGATTCCTAGCCCATAACTGTGAGCCCTTAGGAATTGCTCCCTTAGTAATAACTGGCATTTATTTATTTCCTTGACCAATCAAGAGGATGTTCTCCTATGAGCAAGGCACTGCTAGGGTCAGTAGGACCCACATATATACCAGGAAGAAAGTGACCAGTGTCCTGAGAAGGGACTTTGAAAATGAAACTGTGTGGCAGGGAATCAACTTGATGATTGAGAATAACCCAGGAGACGTGCCTCAGGGTGTGTCTGTGAGGGTGTTTCTGGAGAGGTTTTTTTTGTTTTGTTTTGTTTTTCTTTAATTTTAATTTTTTTTTTATGTGTATGAGTGTACTGTCTGCATGTAGGTCTGTGCACCCATGTCGTGCAATGCCTCAGAGGTCAGAAGAGGGCATCAGATTCCCCTGGAACTGGAGTAAAGATGGTTCTCGGCCGCCATGTGGGTACTGGGGATCAAACCCGGGTCCTCTGCAAGAGCAGTCAGCGCTTTTAACCGCTAGGCCATCTCTCCAGTCTCATGGAGAGGTTTACCTGAGAGGAAAACCCACCTTGAAAGCGGGCATTGCTATCCCATGAACTGGAGTCTCAGATTGAATAAAAAGGACAACAGGAGAAAATCCAGCAGAGCACCACAGTCCTCCTGCTTCCTGATGCACCAAGAGTCAAGCAGCTGCCATGCCCCTGCCCTCCCCACTGTGATGGACTGTATCTCCTCATGACCTCCCCACTGTGATGGACTGTATCTCCTCATGACCTCCCCACTGTGATGGACTGTATCTCTTGACCTCCCCACTATGGTGGACTGTATCTCCTCATGACCTCCGCACTATGGTGGACTGTATCTCCTCATGACCTCCCTACTGTGGTAGACTGTATCTCCTCATGACCTCCCCACTGTGATGTACTGTATCTCATGACCTCCCCACTATGGTGGACTGTATCTCCTCATGACCTCCCCACTGTGATGGACTGTATCTCATGACCTCCCCACTATGGTGGACTGTACCTCCTCATGACCTCCCACTGTGATGGACTGTATCTCCTCATGACCTCCCCACTATGGTGGACTGTACCTCCTCATGACCTCCCACTGTGATGGACTGTATCTCCTCATGACCTCCGCACTATGGTGGACTGTATCTCCTCATGACCTCCCCACTGTGATGGACTGTATCTCCTCATGACCTCCCCACTGAGGTGGACTGTATCTCCTCATGACCTCCCCACTATGGTGGACTGTATCTCCTCATGACCTCCCCACTGTGATGGACTGTATCTCCTCATGACCTCCCCACTGTGATGGACTGTATCTCCTCATGACCTCCCCACTGTGGTAGACTGTATCTTGAGACTCAGCCACAACAACTTCTCCTTCTTTAAATTGTATCTTGTGCAGGGCGTGGTGGCGCACGCCTTTAATCCTAGCACTTGGGAGGCAGAGGCAGGTGGATCTTTGTGAGTTCAAGGCCAGCCTGGTCTACAGAGTGAGTTCCTGGACAGCTAGAGCTACAGGGAGATCCTGTCTCTAAAAGACCAAAAAAAAAAAAAAAAAAAAAAATTGCATCTTGTCAGGTATTTGGTCACAACAACAAAAGTAACTAATATGATGATCTTTGGGCCAGGTCATTATAGGTTCAAGAACAAAAATTATTGTACCTTTCTGCTATATGTTTGGCACTGAGCTAAAAGCTAGGGGAATAAAAGAAAGACACAGGCCTTATCTGGGCATAACATCAGTAATCCCAGCACTTGGGAGGCAGAGGCAGGAGAATCACTGCAACTTTGAGTCCACTCTGGTCTACATAGTGAACTCCTGACCAGCCAAGGCTACAGAATGATATCCTATCTTTATAAAACAAATAAATAATGGTGGGTTTTATAATGCATTCCTTTAATCCCAGCACTCTGGAGGCAGAGGCACGCAGATCTCTGTGAGATCAAGACTATCCTGGTCTCCATAGTGAGTTCCAGGCCAGCTTGGGATACAGGGAGACCCTGACTCCAAAAGTCTAAAACAAAAAAACCAAACAAACAAAAAAGCCAAACAAATAAATAAGCCATTAATTAACTAATTAAATTAAAGTAGTAAAGGCATAGCCTTGCCTTCAAAGACATCCAAATAGATGATTGCAACATCCAGGCTGTGGTGATCGAAATCAGAATGAGGGCCAGCAGAGCTCATAGGAAAAGCATTTAGTTCAAACCAGGGGTAGGAAGTAGGAAGAAATACCATAATAACACTAGTCAGGGGGCTGGAGAGATGGCTCACTGGTTAAGAGCACTGGATGTTCTTACAAAAGACCAGGGTTCAAATTCCAGCACCCACATGGCAGCTAACAACTGTAACTCCATTTCCAGGGGGATCTAACACCCTCTTCTGTCTTCCTCAGGCATTGCATGACATGGGTGCACTTAAACACATGCAGACATAACACTCATACATGTGAAATAAAAATAAAAATTAATACACACACACACACACAAACAAACAAACAAACAAAACACCAAAAAACCACTAGTCAGTAAGAAGGCCTTGCAGTCTCTGAATCCCCTGCAGTGAATCACAAGGAGCATGTACGACACCTTGATGAGATGTGCAGTTTTGTCTTCTCACCTCATTTAATTTTTCTTTAAGTTCTTCCTTGTCTTCTTGGATGCCCCT
>VZQC01011061.1:123724-173615 GCA_009823505.1 Rhizomys pruinosus | reverse complement strand
AAAAAAAAAAAAAAAAAATTGCATCTTGTCAGGTATTTGGTCACAACAACAAAAGTAACTAATATGATGATCTTTGGGCCAGGTCATTATAGGTTCAAGAACAAAAATTATTGTACCTTTCTGCTATATGTTTGGCACTGAGCTAAAAGCTAGGGGAATAAAAGAAAGACACAGGCCTTATCTGGGCATAACATCAGTAATCCCAGCACTTGGGAGGCAGAGGCAGGAGAATCACTGCAACTTTGAGTCCACTCTGGTCTACATAGTGAACTCCTGACCAGCCAAGGCTACAGAATGATATCCTATCTTTATAAAACAAATAATGGTGGGTTTTATAATGCATTCCTTTAATCCCAGCACTCTGGAGGCAGAGGCACGCAGATCTCTGTGAGATCAAGACTATCCTGGTCTCCATAGTGAGTTCCAGGCCAGCTTGGGATACAGGGAGACCCTGACTCCAAAAGTCTAAAACAAAAAAACCAAACAAACAAAAAAGCCAAACAAATAAATAAGCCATTAATTAACTAATTAAATTAAAGTAGTAAAGGCATAGCCTTGCCTTCAAAGACATCCAAATAGATGATTGCAACATCCAGGCTGTGGTGATCGAAATCAGAATGAGGGCCAGCAGAGCTCATAGGAAAAGCATTTAGTTCAAACCAGGGGTAGGAAGTAGGAAGAAATACCATAATAACACTAGTCAGGGGGCTGGAGAGATGGCTCACTGGTTAAGAGCACTGGATGTTCTTACAAAAGACCAGGGTTCAAATTCCAGCACCCACATGGCAGCTAACAACTGTAACTCCATTTCCAGGGGGATCTAACACCCTCTTCTGTCTTCCTCAGGCATTGCATGACATGGGTGCACTTAAACACATGCAGACATAACACTCATACATGTGAAATAAAAATAAAAATTAATACACACACACACACACAAACAAACAAACAAACAAAACACCAAAAAACCACTAGTCAGTAAGAAGGCCTTGCAGTCTCTGAATCCCCTGCAGTGAATCACAAGGAGCATGTACGACACCTTGATGAGATGTGCAGTTTTGTCTTCTCACCTCATTTAATTTTTCTTTAAGTTCTTCCTTGTCTTCTTGGATGCCCCTAAGCTCTGCCTGCAGATCAGCTCCTGTCTCCTCTGCTTTCTGCAGCTGAGTCTCCAGGTGAGTTTTCTTTTCCCACAGGGCTTCCTTGCTTCTTTCTGCTTCCTCCAGGTCCACCTGTAAAGCACTTCTTGCCTGCTCTGCTGCCTCCACTCTGCTGCACACAGACTGGTTGTCCTGCTCCAACTACTGGCCAGAAAAAGAAGGGAGCAGGTACCAAAAGCAAGTGGTTAGTTTCCCTAAACCTTCCCAGGTGCTGGAAGTGAAATCCATGTGAGCTATGAGTCGATCTTGACTGGTGAGCACAGGTGAACTCCACCTTTGAAGAGAGGTGGAGTCCATTCATTTGATCTGGTGCCTATATTCTAAGTACTACACGGGCCAGACGCTGAAATGAAGATAAAGGCAAAACTTGCCGGGCGTGGTGGCGATGCCTTCGCCTTCAATCCCAGCACTCGGGAGGCAGAGGCAGGTGGATCTCTGTGGCTTCAAGGCCAGCCTGGTCTACAGAGCAAGCTCCAGGACAGCTGGTACTAAAAGGGAGACCCTGTCTCAAAAATACCAAAAAAAAAAAAGGATTAAAAAAAAAAAGGCAAAACTTCCGGTGTGGTAGTGCATGCCTTTAATCCCAGCATTCAGGAGGCAGAGCTCTGTGAGTTCAAGGCCAGCCTGCTCTACATAGTAAGTTCTAGGACAGCTGGGGCTATAGGGAGATCCTGTCTCAAAGGGACCAAAAAAAAAAAAATTCTTGCTCTCAAAAAATTCAGAATAAAGCTAGGTGTGGTGGTACATGCCTATAATCACAGCACTCAAGGTGCAGGCAGGAGGTTCAAGACACCTAGGCTACATGAAACACTATCTCAAAAAAGGTGTGGGTGGGCTGGGCATAGTGGTAGATTCCTTTAATCCTAGCATTTATGAAGCACACGAGGATCTCTGTGAGTTCAAGGGCAGCTTGATCTGCATAGTGAATTTCACCCAGGTCTATATAGTGAGAACTTCTCTCAAAAAAAAAACAAACCCAAAACAGGGCTGGGAGAGATAGTTCACAGGTTAAGAGTATTGGGTGCTCTTATAGAGGACCAGGGTTCTATTTCTAGAACTCTCACAGTAGCTAACAAACTCCAGTTCCAGGGGATCCAATATCCTTTTATGAACTCTGAGGGCATTGCACAACACAGGTGGACTGATATATATGAAGGCAATATACTCATACACATAAAATAAAAATAAGATAAAATTTGTTTTGGTCTTTTTGAGACAGGGTCTCCCTATAGCCCGACCAGTTTTAGAACTCACTATGTAGACCAGCTGGCCTTGAACTCACAGAGCTCTGCCTGCCTCTGCCTCATGAGTGCTGGGATTAAAGGTGTGCGCCACCATGCCCGGCTAAAATAATGATTTTTTAAAAACATCAGAACAGCCAGGCATGGTGGCGCACGCCTTTAATCCTAGCACTTGGGAGGCAGAGGCAGGCGGATCTTTGTGAGTTCAAGGCCAGCCTGGTCTACAGAGTGAATTCCAGGACAGCTGGGGCTACAGGGAGTCTCTGTCTCAAAAAGACCAAAAGAAAAAAAAAAATCAGAATAATGAAACAGAACAATTCTGGGGCTCAGGAGAACAGGAGAAGCAAGAAGTTGGCCCTTTTAAAATTAGAGGTTAAATTTATAACTGACAGAGAGAATTTGGGGGGACTTTGGCTATTTAGTCAATTCTCTTGCCCAATAGGATTAAAAACCTAGATTTGTTTTCCAGGACACAGCCTTCTCCCTACTCCTGCTCAGAAGTTCAGCTGGAGGTTTAGGAGAATATTTACAGTGCTTAAATTTAATCCTCACTCTCTGTTTTATAAATGTTTATTTCAATCATTTCAGAGCTACATTTAGGAGATGATCTGCCTTTGCCTAATTCACTGAGGACTCTGCCATGCTAACAGCAATCGGCTTTGTCTGCTACGGCTAAATCCTGCAACAAGGCCCAGCTCTATCCTGGGAATCAAAGAAATCTTTGCTCACCTGGAGAAGCTGATGATTTAGCCCAACTTTATCTAAAACCAAAGCCTCATTCAAGGCACTGAGCTTGACAGTTGCAGCTCGTAGATCAGCAACCTCGGCCCTTAGGCTGTTCTCAGAACTTGACAGCTCTGCAATGGACTGTTCTGCCTAAAAACAAAGGGGGTTAAATGGTTTCCTACTTCCAGTTTTCCTGGAACAGTAAACAGTGCATATTCCTAGCACCTATTTGTTGTTTGTTTCTTTGGTTTTTTTTTTTTGTAAAGATTCATTCCATCTCTTCCCTTACATTCTAAGGTTTTTCATTCAGTCCTTTGCTCATTCATTCATTCTTTTGTTCAGGAGAAGGGAGCTTACTACATAGAAACACAGACAGAAAGATGTGTAAACATCTACAACTGTCACAGCAGCACAGAAACCAAACACGAAGTGTTCTGGTGTAGGAATGACTTTTCTGGGAATGCCTTCTGTTACAAAAATGTACATACTTTTTTTATAAAACAAACAAGCGGGAAATGTGGAAATGTCTTTTCTGGACAAATGGGATCTTACCTAACCTTGTAACCAAAGTTAACCTTATGTTTTGACATAGTTTAACACTATCTGAGCTTGTTTATACTGTAAACAAATTTACTAGGCTTTGGGCTATTCCTGTAACCTAAACAGATAGCTTTAGGCCCGCATGACACTTCCTTGCCCATGCCAGAAGATTATATGTATGTGTGTGTGTAAAATACCAAGTGCTGGGGCTAGAGAGATGGCTCAGGGGTTAAAAGCCCTGACTGCTCAGGATTCAGTTCCCAGCACCCACATGGTGGCTAACACCATAAGTCCAGTTCCAGGGGATCCAATGACTTCTTCTGGCCTCCATGGGCATTGCATGCACATGCAGAAAAAACACTCATACACATTAAAATAAAAATAAAAATAAATCAATCACTGAGAGCATCTTGGAAGCATTTATGTTGCAAATAATAAGTGGGATTAAATGGTAACATCTGTTTGTGATTGTGCATACTTTTCTAGGTCAATAGGACTCAGAAAAGTTAAATTGTCCCCTGATAAGATTAGGTTCTGCTTTTCTTTCCCCATTTTATGCTGGATGTACTATTTCAATAAATAGAGAGCAAGGCCTTTATTCAGGAGCACAGTTCTGGGAAAAAACTGAAGGGACAAGTTCTCAGAACAGATCGGACCCACTCTTGGTTTTATTGGATGCTGAGAGTTAGGCTCTTTTTATTCAGGCATCACCATAATGTGGCATTACACTGCCACACTCTGGGAACTCAAAAGTGGCATAAATTCAGTTTGGGAGAGTAAAAAATGCTTGATAGAGGTCTTGACAGTTGAGTGCTGACAGATGAGAAACGGTTCACAGTTAAAACAGGAGGAAAGAAGCAGTCATTGTACAGGGAAAAGTACACGTAATACATCAAAGTCATGAAGACGTGGGACCTAGTTGAGAACACAAATGATGCTTTGTGGCAGGAGCAAAGGACACTGGGAGTACAGGTGGGTTTGGGAAGGGGAGGCCAGAAACATTTTGAGGCAGATGGCATAGGGCTTTGAATGTGGTACAAGAGTTGAGAATCCAGCCAAGTGTGGTGGTGCATGCCTTTAATCCTAGCACTTGGGAGGCAGAGGCAGGCAGATCTTTGTGAGTTCAAGGCCAGCCTGGTCTACAGAGCGAATTCCAGGACAGCCGGGACTACAAGCCTAGACTACAGAGTGAGCTTCAGGCCAGCTGGGACAAATGGGAGACCATGTCTCAAAAATACCAAAAAGCAAAAAACAAAAACAAAAACCATTATCAAACTTGTGAACTCNCAAAAAAAAAAAAAGAGTTGAGAATCCAATGAATGAATGCTTTTAAAAGACTGACATAACCAAATTTACACTTTAGAAAACTCATTTAGGGCTGGAGAGATGGCCTAGCAGTTAAGAGCGCCAACTGCTCTTGCAGAGGACCCCAGGTTCGATCCCCAGCACCAACATGGCAGCTGAGAACCAAAAAAAAAGAGTTGAGAATCCAATGAATGCCTTTAAAAGACTGACATAACCAAATTTACACTTTAGAAAACTCATTTAGGGCTGGAGAGATGGCTTAGCAGTTAAGAGCACCGACTGCAGTTAAGAGCGCCAACTGCTCTTGCAGCGGACGCAGGTTCGATCCCCAGCACCCACATGGCGGTTGAGAACCGTCTTTAGCTCCAGTTCCAGGGGAATCCGACCCTCTCTTCTGACCTCCATGGCATTGCATGACATGGGTGCACAAACCTACATGCAGACAGTACATTCATACACATAAAAATAAATAAATCTCATTTAGGGGCTGGAGAGATGGCTCAGCAGTTAAGAGCACCAACTGCTCTTGCACAGGACCAGGGTTCGATTCCCAGCACCTACATGGCAGCCAAGAACCGTCTTTAAGCCAGGTGTGGTGGTTCATGCCTTTAATCCCAGCACTTGGGAGGCAGAGGCAGGCCATCTCTGTGAGTTCAAGGCCAGCCTAGTCTATAGGGCTAGTTCCAGGCCAGCTGGGGCTGCAGGGAGACCCTGTCTCAAAAACACCAAATAAAATTTAAAAAAAAAAAGAAAGAAAGAAAACTCATTTAATGGCAATATAGAGGGCATGTTGGGAGAGGACCGGAAGCAGCCAAATAATTGGGGACAGAAGTATGATGAGTTGAGGTTTGAAGGGTGAAGAATGAACCTGCGAGTATGTTTTCCAGGAATACACCCAGCAAGTGAGGACGCCTCCGTACCCTGGCCAATGCTGCCGTTACTTCTGCTTGTTCTTGCCTCAGTAACTCTCCTTCCAGGCGACTTGACTCCAGAGCTTCCCGAAGAGTGATCATCTCACTTAGTGATTCTGACTGCTTGGCTTCCAGGCCCACTAGCATCTCCTGACTAAGAAGGGAAGGAGAGAGATCTATGGGACCTGTCTGGAATGGCCACACCCCAATAGCTAGCAAGAAGAGAATTATGTTTCCTATGTACCTAAAAAAAATGTGGAAGGTTTCTAAGAAATTATTTGGAAAGTTATTTAACACATAGCAAGTGAAAAAAGCAGAGTGCAAAACAGTATATATAGCATACTACGTTTTATGCAAAAAAAAGCAGGAGAAAAAAGAATGCTTATGTCTGCATGAAGTGGACTGGAAAGATCAGTAAGAAGTTAATGTAAATGGTTACCTATACGAGGAAGGGAAATGGGAGAAAGCAAAGACAGAAATGAGGCTTTTCCGCATGTATCTTTTTAAATAGGTAGGGTTTCTATTGGTTTGGTTTTGAAACAAGGTCTTCTCTGTAGCCCAGGCTTATTTTGAACTCACACCTGTCTTCCTGCTTCAGCCTACAAAATTTTGGGATAATTTATGAGCCAATATAACCAGGTATCATTTTAAATGGCTTTAACTTTTGACTTATGTAACTTTATTATCAAGTCAGGTAAATTATCAGAACTTCTCTGTTTTCAGTACATCTTGTGTTGTACTTTCATGTCCTATTATATATCATCACATTTTTATTCATTTTGCTTTGCAAATGGAAGAGACTTTTATGCGTGGGGAATATAATTAATGTAACACAGAGACATTTTTATTATACTGCACATGACAGCAAGGTTTTCTCATTGAGTCTCCTCTGTGAGCCAGTTTTGTTATCATTTAAGGGCGTGGTGACACACGCCTTTAATCCTAGCACTTGGGAGGCAGAGGCAGGTGGATCTTTGTGAGTTCAAGGCCAGCCTGGTCTACAAAGTGAGTTCCAGGACAGCTGGAGCTACAGGGAGACCCTGTCTCTAAAAGACAAAAAAATTGAATTTTAGGCAAGCCCTAAACAAGATTGACTTATATGTCTAGCTGTTGTTTTTGTTGATATTGCTGGCCTTTGTCTGGGTCAGGAATATGAGAATGACTACTTTACCCCTTCTCGGCTCTCCAGTCCTCATACTTGTATGTCACTGCAACTGTGAGCATGGAAATGAGTGGTGTCCTGCATTCATAACTAGCTATGGTGTTGATAACTTATAGACTGTGTAGTGTTGTAATTTTCTTAGTATCACTTGTTGTATTCTCTTTTGGTTGTAGTAAAATCTCATTGTACTGAAGATATTTCAGCTTGTTCCATATTATGTTTATCTTCACTTGTTTCTGCTTATAAATAAAATAATATATATTTCAAATATTTTTTTAAAAGTCAGGTAAATTAAGCCAGGCATGGTGGCGCATGCCTTTAATCCTAGCACTCGGGAGGCAGAGGCAGGCGGATCTTTGTGAGTTCAAGGCCAGCCTGGTCTACAGAGTGAGTTCCAGGACAGCTGGGGCTACAGGGAGACCCTGTCTCAAAAAGACCCAAAAAAAAAAAAGCTTCTTTTCTGGGTCTCTCATTAGCCAGGAGCTTAGACTGGCTGGCCGGGAGCTTAGACTGGCTGCCAGCGAACGCCAGGCATCCTTCGGTCTCTGCCTCCCGGCACTGGGAATGGGAATGCACAAGCACACCACCATCTCTGACCTTTCTATATCAGTTCTAGGGATCAAACTCAAGTCCTCATGCTTACGAAGCAGACACTTAACTCCTCTCTGCCCTGTTGTGTCGTTCTCTGATGGTCACGTGGTAATGAGTGGACACTTAGTTCTGTGTCACTGTTGTGGAGGCCAGCACAGTTTACTGTCCTCACTTCAGACACCGCCCCTAACCTGGGCCAGCCCTGTTCTCAGTCATTTTCATNCCTGGCTTAGGGCATGTCCTTTCTAGCACAAGGCATGACGGTTTTGGCAGTCCTTCAAGCTTCCTGAAGCCTCCACTATTTGTGGTTATGAGGTACAAGGAACCAAGGCACAGGAAAGGAGGAGAAAATACCAGGCTCTGTGCTGGCATTACAGTTTATTAGATTTATTTACTTGTGTGAGGAGAGGGCCACAATGTACATATGGAGGTCAGAGGACAACCTACAGGGGTCAGTTTCTTCCATCTTAGGGGTTCTGGGACTCAAACTCAGGTCATCAGGATTGGCAACAAGCATCTTTACCTAGTAAACCATCTTGACAGCCCTACAGCAGCATTTTCTGAAACATTGCCCTAATCCTTCCACTAACCCTTCAAATACTTTGCAAATGCAGTCATCTGTCTTGGTGGCAGAGCCATAACCTGCACCAAGCTTTTGTTTCACTGTAAAATTCTTGCTCTTTCTGCAATGCTGTGTAGTAGAATTTATAGGTTAGTGGGGGCCATTGACTCTGGATTTCTCTTCCTGACCAGTAATTTCCCATCACTTCCCAGCATGCCTCACCTTTTAGCAGCCAACTTATTACTCTGAACATACCACAAACGTTCTGCCTTTTTTTTCCCCTTTCTATTCTGTCCCTTTGGCCCTTTTTATTAAATTAAAATAGGCCAAGTCTCACTTAAAGTCTACTCCTCCATAAAGTTGTCCCAGGCATTCAATAATTACTTGTTGCTCCTATACTTCCAAAGCACCAGGTTTCGTGAGCTCTAATAGCTCGTACTTTGTCTGGATGCATGTCACAGACCATTACTTGTCTGCGGTATCTTATTCACTATCATATTTCCCAGAGTCCCTCATCCCTATAGGTGCTCAATAAGGTCTAGATGTATTTTCCATACTCATTTTTCTGCAAAGAACAGGGTAGTAAGTAACCCCACATGCGGCTTCTCTAAGAGAAAAGAGTGTCAGCAAGGGGAAAGTGTGGAGCTGAAGGAGGGCCGGGCCCTGAGAAGGGGAGGACTGGCCACACTTACAGACGCTCCCTCTCTCGGACAGCTAGGTGCAGCTCCTCCTGCTGCTCCTGCTTCTCCCCCTGGGCAGAGTCCCCCTGCAGCTGCAGCTCCATATTCACCCTTCTCAGGCGCCACGCTTCCTGCTCCAGCACTTCCAGCTGCTGCCGTAGCTCTCCCCTGGCCTTCTCCAGCAGCTCTCGCTCTCTGGAATGGAAATCAGAGATGAGCAAACTGGGGGACCAAAAATCTTTGCTGGAAGCAGACACTGCAGAGTCAAAGTGGAGAAAAGCCTGCTTTCTTTCAACTTAATATATATAAACTATTTATTATAATAATATATTATATATATAAAGAATTAACTCTTACAAAGAGATATCCGGTTATGACAAACTTGTCTTGATAAGCCATAACATATATGAAAAAATGCATCAAGTCTAGTGATGAGGACACAGTGGGGCACAAATAAGAAATAAGGGCTAAATATAATCAAGATGTATTATATGGCATCCACAAAAATTCAATGAAAATATGTCTAAGAACTAAAAATGTAAAATTGAGTGGAAAAATAATAAAATCTGAAGTGACATAAAAAGAATCTCAAATCAGCACAAAATATAGTAAAATAAACAATGAGTGAGACAAGGTTGAAATGCTTTGTGAGATGGCATAGATATTCTACTGAGCTTTTGTGCATTTCAGATAACACATCTTAATCAAATTTAGACCCCCCCTTCCCATTCCCATGTTCTCATGAGATTCCCGGTATTCTGTTAACTATGTTAAGAACTCTCTGGTAAAGCTCTTGTTTCCAGACCTCCCTCAGTGCAAGTTCATTCCCTGGAGTCTAGTGAGACTGTCTAGAGACATTATCTTAAAGAAAATCTACTCTCATGTTTGGATATGTTAGAGTAGATTTTCTTTAAGATATGGATTAACATATCCAAACATGTGTCTATGCTAAAGTAACCTACCATAACTATTAGTGCTGCTTAAATACCTATATATCTAATTGCTTGTTCTNGCTTATTTTGAACTCACACCTGTCTTCCTGCTTCAGCCTACAAAATTTTGGGATAATTTATGAGCCAATATAACCAGGTATCATTTTAAATGGCTTTAACTTTTGACTTATGTAACTTTATTATCAAGTCAGGTAAATTATCAGAACTTCTCTGTTTTCAGTACATCTTGTGTTGTACTTTCATGTCCTCTTATATATAATCACATTTTTATTCATTTGCTTTTGCAAATGGAAGAGACTTTTATGCATGGGGAATATAATTAATGTAACACAGAGACATTTTTATTATACTGCACATGACAGCAAGGTTTTCTCATTGATTCTCCTCTGTGTGGCCAGTTTTGTATCATTTAAGGCGTGGTGACACACGCCTTTAATCCTAGCACTTGGGAGGCAGAGCCAGGTGGATCTTTGTGAGTTCAAGGCCACCTGGTCTACAAAGTGAGTTTTCCAGGACAGCTGGAGTACAGGAGAACCTGTCTCTAAAAGCAAAAAATGAATTTTTAGGCAAGCACTAAACAAGATTGACTTATATGTCTAGTTGTTGCTTTTGTTGATATTGCTGGCCTTTGTCTGGGTCAGGAATATGAGAATGACTACTTTACCCCTTCTCGGCTCTCCAGTCCTCATACTTGTATGTCACTGCAACTGTGAGCATGGAAATGAGTGGTGTCCTGCATTCATAACTAGCTATGGTGTTGATAACTTATAGACTGTGTAGTATTCTAATTTTCTCGGTATCACTTGTATTGGTATGTCTTTGTGGTTGTAGTAAAATCGCCTGGGACTGATAGATATTTTCAGCTTGTTCCATATATGTTTAATCTTCCATTGTTTCGGCTTTATAAAGAAAAATAATATATATTTCACATATTTTTTAAAAGTCAGTAAATTAGCCAGGCCATGGTGGCGCATGCCTTTAATCCTAGCACTCGGAGGCAGAGGCAGGCGGATCTTTGTGAGTTCAAGGCCAGACCTATGGTCTACAGAGTGAGTTCCAGGACCGCTGAGGCTACAAGGAGGAGACCCTGTCTCAAAAAGACCAAAAAAAAAAAAAAGCTTAAAAGTCAAGGTAAATTAAAATTTAAGATGTAATTCCTGTATGGATTCTTTTCTGTCCTTCCCTTGGTTAAGGGCATGTACTTTCTTTCTTTTTTTTTTTTTTTTTTGTTTTGTCTTTTTCGAGACAGGGGTTTCTCCCTGTTAGCCCCAGCTGTCTTGGAGCTCATTCTGTAGACCATCTGTAGACCAGGCTGGCCTTGAAATCACAAGATCCGCCTGCCTCTGCTCCCGAGTGCTCGGATTTTAAAGGTTGCGCCACCACGCCTGCTCTTAGGCATGTCCTTTCTAGCACAAGGCATGACGGTTTTGGCAGTCCTTCAAGCTTCCTGAAGCCTCCACTATTTGTGGTTATGAGGTACAAGGAACCAAGGCACAGGAAAGGAGGAGAAAATACCAGGCTCTGTGCTGGCATTACAGTTTATTAGATTTATTTACTTGTGTGAGGAGAGGGCCACAATGTAAATATGGAGGTTCAGAGAGGACAACCTACAGGGGTCAGTTTCTTCCATCTTAGGGGTTTCCTGGGCTCAAACTAGGTCATCAGGATTGGCAAACAAGCTCTTACCTAGTAAACCATCTTGACAGCCCTACAGCAGCATTTTCTGAAACATTGCCCTAATCCTTCCACTAACCCTTCAAATACTTTGCAAATGCAGTCATCTGTCTTGGTGGCAGAGCCATAACCTGCACCAAGCTTTTGTTTCACTGTAAAATTCTTGCTCTTTCTGCAATGCTGTGTAGTAGAATTTATAGGTTAGTGGGGGCCATTGACTCTGGATTTCTCTTCCTGACCAGTAATTTCCCATCACTTCCCAGCATGCCTCACCTTTTAGCAGCCAACTTATTACTCTGAACATACCACAAAAGTTCTGCCTTTTTTTTCCCTTTCTATTCTGTCCTTGGCCCTTTTTATTAAATTAAAATAGGCCAAGTCTCACTTAAAGCTCTATCTCTCCAATTAAGTTGTCCCAGGCATTCAATAATTACTTGTTGCTCCTATACTTCCAAAGCACCAGGTTTCGTGAGCTCTAATAGCTCGTACTTTGTCGATGTGCATGTCACAGACAATTATTGTCTGCGGTTATCTTATTCAGTATCCTATTTCCCGGCCCTATCCCTATCGGTGCCAAACGGTCTAGATGTATTTTCCCTTACTTCATTTTCTGCAAAGAACAGGCGTGGGTTAGTAGTAAGTAACCCCACATGCGGCTTCTCTAAGAGAAAAGAGTGTCAGCAAGGGGAAAGTGTGGAGCTGAAGGAGGGCCGGGCCCTGAGAAGGGGAGGACTGGCCACACTTACAGACGCTCCCTCTCTCGGACAGCTAGGTGCAGCTCCTCCTGCTTGGCCTGCTTCTCCCCTGGGCAGGAGTCCCCTGCAGCTGCAGCTCCATATTCACCCTTCTCAGGCGCCACGCTTCCTGCTCCAGCACTTCCAGCTGCTGCCGTAGCTCTCCCCTGGCCTTCTCCAGCAGCTCTCGCTCTCTGGAATGGAAATCAGAGATGAGCAAACTGGGGGACCAAAAATCTTTGCTGGAAGCAGACACTGCAGAGTCAAAGTGGAGAAAAGCCTGCTTTCTTTCAACTTAATATATATAAACTATTTATTATAATAATATAGAAACCCATTTTTTTACTATGTCTCTTTTTTTTTTTTTTTTTTGGCTGTTTTAGACGGGGTCTCCTTTTTGGCCCCAGCTGGCCTGGAACACACCTCACTATGTTAGACCAGGCTGGCCCTTGAGCTCCCAGAGATCACCTGCCTCTGCCTCCCAAGTGCTGGGATTAAAGGTGCGTGCCACCATGCTCATTTACTATGATCTTAAAGACCCCCAAACCCAAAAGGTTGTCCCATAGGAATTAGTAGAACAAAAAGCAAAGTGAGCATCCGTGTTCCCGAGATAGTTAATCAATTAATAAAACATGACAGTGATGGGTAAGTGGCTAAATGAGGACAAAAATAAGACACAGGGGAGGGCAGGGAATGCAGCTCAGTGGTAAGGGTGCTTGTTGAGCAAGCCTAAGGCTCTTTCTGAGTCCTAGCCCCACAGAACAAAACTATAAATGAACCAGACACGGAAGGGATGAACAGCCCGTCTGCTCACTTGCTGAGAGAGTCCACCTCTCCCTGAAGGCCCACAGTCTGCCCTGCCAGAGCGTCTCGCTCCCCAGTGAGCTTCTGTAGCCTCTGTCTCAGGGCTTTGCGCTCTTCTTCCCAATGATCGTGCTGCTGCTGCAAGAAGTTCATGGCCTCCTGGCAGCCTGAAAGCTGCTGCCTGAGGTCCTGTGGAAGGAGAGCAACAGAAATGAGATGATGAGCCCAGAGCCCAAAGGCAAAGGGGGGATTTCAGGGTGAGGAGACTGGAGGCAGATACAACAACAGTCAGCTGAGAATTGAGATGAGGCCAGTTTGGATGTCAGCAAATCAGAGGATATGGGGCTCTGTGGCTCCAGAGTCTTAGAGGTCATCATCTTCAAATGTTCAGTGATGTGAGTGAAAGGTGTATCTGGGCTCTCAGAGTTGGGGAATATCCACATTTTCCTAGGACTCTTTGTTGAATGGTAGGCAAAGATCATATGCATGTGTTGGGCACAGAGAATACATATACCTGATAGCCACAAGCATCATTGGCTCAGCAGACAGATTCGACTAGCAACTTTAAGGTATCAACTCACACCTTTGTAACTAGATAGCTGAAAGGGATAAACCAGGCTGAAGGGGCACCTGGAACACAAATAAGTTAGGCACCCTTCCCTGTGGCTGAGGAGCAGCCCTGGGGCTTCTCACCTGTATAGCCTGGTGTCTCCGAGTCAGCACTGAACGCACCAGAGTAACAGCCTTGTCTGGGTCCTGGGGATCAAACTGCGAGAAGCCACTAGAGTCCAATTGCAATGTGCTCTCATCATGAACAGGGTCTTGGGCCATACTATCCTCTTCTTCCACCAAGGTCTGCAATGCAACTCAGCATCAAAGAGGGATGTAAAACTGAGGTGTCTCCTTCTCAAGTCTCTCCCTGGGGCAGGGCCAGGGATAGGGATCTAAGAGCAAGAATGGCTGGTTCCTTCAACTCCACCTTTGGGCATCCAAGTCTAGAATTAGCATGCAGTCTAAAACTCTCTTTAGGGCAATTATAAGTAAGGAATTTAAAAAGGGAGAAATGGGCTGGAGAACTGGCTCAGCATTTAAGAGCACTGGCTGCTCTTGCAGAGGATCCTTGTTCTGTTCCCAGCACCCACATGGTAGTTAACAACCATCCATAACCCCAGTTTTAGGGGATCTAACACCCTCTTCTGATATCCATAGGCATTGCATATACATAGTACATTTACATACATATAAGCAAACGCTTACACGCATAAAATAAAACAAATAAAACTATAACAAAAAAGAGATGAAAATGCTATTGAAATAACATAGACAGAATTCAGTCTATGTCCTGAGAACTGCAGCAAGCAGTAAGAAGGCCTGTCCAGCACAGTGCCTAGACATAAACGCTGACCTCCTAAGAGTCCCAATCTTCAACTGTACTAAGAGAACTTATCCTTCCATGGCTCTAAGCATAAACTTCAGTCTGGAAACCAAGGCAGGCTGAGAAGAAATGGAAGCCACATGGAAAAGAGTGAGGTACTTGCTGCCCAGTTATGTGACAAGAAGCTTACCAGTGCCTGGGTTATATCTTTAAGCACGTGCTGCAAAGACAACTTCTCCTGTTGGGCATTCCTACTAAGAGATGCCTCATGTTCAATTAACTCCGCATGATTTGTCTCCTGGTAAAGGAATGGAATAGAGCCTAAGAGCCAAACTTTCAAAAGAGAATCCATAATCTTAGTCCCAAATCAAGCAAAGCTGCATTTTGTCTGTTCTGTTAACCTTGTCTGAAGACAATGTGAAACAGTGCAAAAAAGTTCTGGTTAAATGATTAAAAGTTCCAAATAAGACTGCCTAGATTACAAATAAAACCACCTAGATTACAAATAAGACCACCTAGATTACAGTTCTTGCTCTGTCACTGACTAGCTTAGTAACCTAAGGCAACTCCTCCTTTGAATTTCCTTTCTCTTAAAATAGGAATAGTTAGCAGCAACTATTTTACAAATTTGTTTGGAGACCTAAATGAAAAATGGCATGGAAATTATTCAACGTATTGCCTGGTATGAAGCACATATTCAATACATATGAGCCGGGCCAGGCATGGCAGTGCACACCCTTTAAACGCAGCACTCAGGAGGCAGAGGCAGGTAGGTCTCTGTGAGATCAGCGTCGGCCTGGTCTACATAGTGAGTTCCAGGACAGCCGGAGCTACAGGGAGACCCTGTCTTAAAAAGACACACACACACACACACACACACACACGCACACACACAAAATTTTTAAAAGAAAATCCATTAAAAAAATGAACTAACTAATTTAATAAATAAATAACAGCTATTATTTGATGGGACATGACTGCTGTCTTCAAACTGTAAACTGATGTCTGACACCAAAGGCTAATAAAGTAAGACAGAAAAACCTCTAGCCCCAAAGCTGGAAATAATCTTGAAGACTTAATTACCTCTTCCCTCTTATTCTGCTTATATTAATGAAGGCCCAAAGACATAGACATGCTGCTGTATTTCATCTGGTCTAAACAAACTTTGCATCAGAATTTATAAACTGAGATTTTTTTTTTTTTTTTGGTCTTTTCAAGACAGGGTCTCCCTGTAGCCCCAGCTGTCCTGGAACTCACTCTGTAGACCAGGCTGGCCTTGAACTCACAAAGATCCACCTGCCTCTGCCTCCCAAGTGCTAGGATTAAAGGCGTGCGCCACCATGCCCGGTCCAAACTGAGAGATTTTTGTAATCCTAGCATGCAGGAGGCTCACGCAGAGGTATCTCAATTCAAGGACAGCCTGGGCTACACAGCAAGTTGGAGGTTAGTGTGAGTTATATAGCAGGACACTACCCCCACTGAGTTGAAGAGTGGATACCTCTCTGAGATGAGACACTTAGTGTCTGACAATCCCTGAAACATGCACCCCCAGTAAGTTGAAGAGTGGATACCTCTCTGAGATGAGACACTTAGTGTCTGACAATCCCTGAAACATGCACTGTTTCCTTCAGACTTTGCTCAAGTGCTCCATATCAGTGAATATTGTCTATGACTGCCCTGAAAACCCAGAACCTTACACTTTGGGACTTCACTCCTTATGTGATTTAAGCCCTGTGGATGTCTGAAATGGCAAACTTCTGACAAGAAGGAGTCAGAAGGGTGAGAACAGCCTGGTTCCCAGCGCATCCTAACATGGATGAGTGTGTGCCTGTGGATGGAGGGACAGGAGCTCCTGAAAATCAAAGACCCAGAGATTTCTTGAGATGGAAGGAAACACAGAATCAAGCCAGGGATTCTGACATCTCGTCTTAGAGAATCGCTCTGGTAACATCCTTGGCATATGTTAGTCAGTGATAAAAATTCTCACTCTTTTTCACAAGACAGACTACTCAAATGGACAGCTCCAGCTCAAGTCAAAACTTACTACCCTGTCTGTAACTTCTAGCCACTGACCTTGGTTCTGCCCTGGAAAACATTAAAATAGCTGGTCGGCTCTCTTTTCCTGTCCACTCTGCTTTCCTCAATGCCACACCTTCAGAGGGGAGGGTGGCCAGGTACCTTCTTCTTGGTCTTTCTGCTCCAAGCTAAGCATTACTATATTCCCAGCTGTTTCCCATGTGACTTGGTTTTGAATCTCTCCACCTATCCCCTCCCTCTTGACTTGCTAAATTCTCTCTCTTTAATTTTTCTAAGACAAGGCCTCATGTAGTCCATGTTGGCCTCAAATTCACTATCATGTATTACCTTTCTCTGACCAGGACACATTTTATACGTATGCTATTGTAATTTCCCCAGGAATATGGTCAGGGCAGTGGACAGTCACTAGTACTTTTGAATGGGTAAACGAATTAATTAATTTTCAGATTAGCCAAAATTTGTTTTTCAGCTCTGGAGGAACGTTTAATGGGAGTATTAACTAGACTACTTGTCACCAAAAGCAAGGAACCTGCAAGCCCATTCCTAGCTCCTTTCCAGCACAAAGGGTCACATACCAGCATCTCCATTGTCTCTCTTAGACCCTTTACCATCTTTTCATAATCTTCATTTTGCTTCTGAGACTGGGTCAGCAGAGCAGAGAGCTCAGTCACTCTAAAAAGAAAAGCAAGCACTGTCACCTGGGTAGCCCAAGGATCTGGATAGAGCCACACACAGCACACCTCAGCCCCCCCAGGACACTCCCATGGCAGTCCACAACAACCTCTGGATACACACAGTCCTTTGCACTGCCTGAATACCACATGGTTCTATACCCTTGATCTGACAGGGAAAGCCAAAAGCCACTCAGACACATGCAGAGATTTACCACATCTCAAGGCTGGAACACGTGTTTGGGGGCCTGAGAGCCAAAGGAAAGCCCTGGCCCAGGCCCTTCTAGGCCTCGCTTGATTGTGAAGTCAAGCATCCTGAAGCCAATAAGAACATCAGAATTGCCACAGGGAATAGTACCAACATCCCCCAGCCCAAGGTTTTGACTCTAATGGGAAAAAGGAGGGGTAATCTGGGAGTAATAATACCCAGCAAAATCACTAACATCTTTTCTATTGTATAGTGAAATACATATTGTCATGTCAGTTCTTGCCAGGAATTTCTCAACAAAATGGATTTTTTTTTCAGTATTTCAATAAATATTGCCCAGCCTGATAACTTAAAAAAGAAAATCACTAACATCTTTTAAAAATTTTTATTTATAAGCTGGGTGTCGTGGTGCACACCTTTAATCCTAGTACTTGGGAGGCAGAGGCAGGTGGGTCTTTGTGAGTTCAAGGCCAGCCTGGTCTACAGAGCGAGTTCCAGGACAGCTGGGGCTACAGGGAGACCCTGTTGAGAAAAGACAAAAAAATTTTTTTAATTTATTTATGTATTTTTAAATTTTTATTTATTTATTTATTTATTTATTTATTTATTTATTTATTTATTTATTTTTATGTGTATGAATGTACTGTGTGCATGCAGGTTTGTGCACCTGTGCTGTGCAATGCCGCGGAGGTCAGAAGAGGGCATCAGATTCCCCTGGAACTGGAGTTAAAGACGGTTCTCAGCCACCATGTAGGTGCTGGGGATTGAACCCGGGTCCTCTGCAAGAGCAGTCGGAGCTCTTAACAGGTAGGCCATCTCTCCAGCCCCTGTATTTATTATTTTTATGTGTATGACTATACTGTCTGGATGTATGTAAGTGCACACTTGTTGAACAAAGCCAGAGGAGGCAGGAATAGGGCATCAGATCCCCTAGAACTGGAGTTACAGATGGTTGTTAGCCACCCTGTGGGTTCTGGGAATTGAACCCAGGTCATCTGCGAGAGCAGTTGGTAGTCTTGACTACTGAGCCATCTCTCCAGCCCCCTACTGACATTTTTATCACTTCCCACCTTATCTTGGAGCTTAATGTGTAGTATTACATGTGACTAAACACATTTCTTTTTGGTTTTTGGGACATATGCTATATAGCCCAGGCTGGCCTGGAACTTTATGTAATCTAGGCTGACTCTGAACTCGAAAGTCAGAGCCCCACTGACTGTCAGGGCAAAGTCTGTCTTCCAGTAGCATTTTCCTTCTCTATCTGCTGATAAATGCAGAAGCTGGAGGACTGTTTTGTTTTCTTTTTGCTTCACCAGACACTGAGCACAAAGCTCCTCCTGCCTCAGCTTCCCCAGTACTAGGATTAGAGGCACAAGCTACTCCACCTGGCTAGCAAGTATTTCTTACATCAGTGTCCTCTAGGAATTAAATTTTTTGTTTGTGTTTTTTAAGAAATAGTCTTGCTATACAACTCTGACTATGTTAGTCCTTGAACTCAAGGAAATTATCCTCCTACCTTACCCTTCCTGATTACAGGTATGAATCAGATTTAATAATTAAAAAAAAGACTTGCCGGGCATGGTGACGCACACCTTTAATCCTAGCACTCGGGAGGCAGAGGGAGACGGATCTTTGTGAGTTCAAGGCCAGCCTGGTCTACAGAGTGAGTTCCAGGACAGCTAGGGCTACAGGGAGACCCTGTCTTGAAAAGACAAAACAAAAAAAAAAAAAAAAAAAAAAAAAAAAAAAAAGACTTAATAATTTTATTATGTATCATCTCCAAAGGCCTAAATCATTGTATGGTCATTTAATTGTATTGTCCTTTTTTTTTTGTTTTTGGTCTTTTTTGAGACAGGGTCTCCCTGTAGCCCCAGCTGTCCTGGAACTCACTGTGTAGACCAGGCTGGCCTTAAACTCACAGAGATCTGTCTGCCTCTGCCTCCCAAGTGCTGGGATTATAGGCATGTGCCACCACACCCGGCTTTAATTGTATCATTCAACAAATAATGATTATCTAGTACATGGGAGATAAAAGTACAAAGCAGTAGAAACACAAATTTACTAAGACACAAGCTTTGTGCCCAGTGTCTCCAGAAGCAAAAAGAAATCAAAGTCGTCCTCCAACTCCTGTATCCCACCAACCGTCCTCCAACTCCTGTATCCCACCAACCGTCCTCCAGCTCCTGTACCCCACCAGCAGTGGAGGAGGAGCCCTGCCGAGAGGTGGACTTGGCCCTGACAGTCAGTGGGGCTCTCCCCAGGTCTGCATTCTTTTCATCGTGGAAAAAAATCCCATTTTACTATAATCCCCAAATTAAAAAGCCAAGTAGGGTTATAGCTTAGTGCTAGAATGTTTGGATAGCATTTGCAAGACCCTGGGTTCAATCCGAAGCACTATGAAAACAAGTAAGCCTACCCAAAAGGAAAAATAAAAAAGGGGTGGGGAGGATACATAGAGAGTAAATAAAGAAATATAATAAAATCAGTGCTGGAACAAGCAGGTAAAAAAGATCCTGGGGAGAGTGGGCAGACAGATGGCTGGGAAGGACTCAGGTTTGGTCCTAGCACCTACATGGCAACTACCAACTGTCTCTAACTCCAATTCTAGGGGATCTGACACTTTCTTCTGACCTTTGACGGCTTTGTATAATACAGGTGCACTTTGTTTAATACGTATGCAGGCAAAACACTCATACACAGGTACTACCATGCTTTAATCCTAGCAGTCAGGAGGCAGAGGCAGACAGATCTCGAGTTCAAGGCCAGCCTGGTCTACATAGAGAATTCTAGGATAGCTGGGGCTGCAGGGAGACCCTGTCGCAAAAACAAAAACAAACAAACAAACAACAACAACAAAACATTCATATACATAAAAAAAAAAAAGATTATAGGACCTGGAGAGATAGCTCAGAGGTTAAGAGCATGTACTGCTGCAAAGAACCCGAGTTTGGTTCCCAGCAAGCACCCACATCTGTGGTTAACAACTGCCTATAATTCAAGTCCCAGGGGATCCAACAACCTCTGGACTCCATGGGTCCTGCATGCAATGTAGTACATACACCTTAAAAAAAAAAAAAAAAACACTTTAAAAAAGGTCGTAAGAGTATAATGCTATAATTGGCTGCTCTAGTCAAAGAAGGCTTTATAGAAGAGGTGACGTGAACTATGCCTTAAAGGACACAGCATGGAGGGAAAGAGGAAGGCATTCCAAGCTAAGTCTAGGTTACACAAAGACAAGTGTGGAAGAGTATGGCTTCAAGCAGCTTGGTATTGCTAGGACAGGTAGCAACAGACATCAACAAAAAGGTAGTCAGAGGTTGGTGACAGCGACAAAGCCCAGCCATGGCACTGGATTTCCAACTGGACCTTCCTGGCACATTTCCTCCCCTCTCCTGGTAGGAGTGTTTTTGGTGCCTCCTCTGCCTATGCCCAACTCTCTAGGGGAGTCAGCTTTTCCTCAGTGAAGTCTTCCTGGGACCACAGGCTATCTCACCGGTCCTGGAGCTCAGCCTTTTCCAGGTCCCCTTGACTCTTCAGCTGCAGTAACTCCTGGCTCTTCTTGTGGGCCTCCCTCTCCAGCGCCTGGGTTTTAGCTATTAGCACCAACAGCTGGGCTGGCTCACTCTCATCCATTCTCCCAGATCCACTGGATTCTCGAGACTGTGTTCTCACGGTCAAGCGCAGACAATAGGTCAGCAGGGACCCTGAAAGCCTTGCGTGTTCAGCTTTTAGCTCTGACAGATCTCTGAGCAGAAAAAGGAAGATTGCGGACTCGAACAAACAAGAAGAGAGCTTGGCCATCAGGCCCTGAGGCTCAAGGGGCGAATGTGAGAAAATTGCCTGAATCCAGTAAGAGCAAGGCTCCTTCCCACCCCATCCCCACCACCATTCCCCTCTTCTCCAGCACTCCGTTGCCTTAAGTCTGGTGAGCAGAAGCTAACCTCCTTTCTTACCACCACACTGACCTATCAGTAGCTGACTTCATTTTCAGGAAGTGGCGTCGGAAGGTCACTACTTCTCGCCACAGACCAAGAAGACGACTGTGTTCACCTTTCAGATAGCCCTTGAAGAACTGTGTTCAGAAACCCAAGTCACTCCCAAGGGTAGGGGACTACCTTGCACTTATACAAGTGTTGGATTCCTCATGACTACTAGGGGAGGGGTAAAGGGAGGACTTCAAGGAGATAGCTTAGGAATGGGTGTCTATATATGGGTGATGCTTAAGTGTTTAATAAAGTTGGCAGTGGATTCAAGAGGTCAAAGGGCCCTGGATGGTAAGTGACCACCCTCTGGGCTCAATCAGAAAAGGGTATCCTGTAACTGCTTAACCAATGGGAAGTATTACCATAGACTCAGAAGGAGAACTGAGTGATCTAACATGCAAATCACCCAGCACAGAGCAAGAGCTCAGGAAACATTTCTTTTCTTTAACTGGGATTAGAAAATTCCTTGGGGCCCACAACTGCTTTTTTCTCCTCCATTCAATTTACCAGCTACCCTCTTAGCATCTTGGGTCCGTTTGCAACTTGAGTTAGTCACTTTTGCCAGAGTTAAGTGTTATGCTACCTGCTGGCAAAGCCTAGCCTGGGCAGCAGCAGCCTGAGGCCAGGCACAGCTGTTGTCATGGGGGTGATTTGAACAACAGCAGCTCAGTCTCCACTCAGGCCCCAAGGTTAGCCCTTCCTTTCCAGCACTGACAAGAACAGCACCCAGCGCACAGCTCCGTCCTGCTCTCCCCACCTCCTGCTCCATCCGCCACTGGCTCTCCTTCCTCAGCAACTCATCCCGGGCCCTACTCCAGTCCACTGTCAATTTTTCCACATCTTCCTGAAGGGCTTTATTCACAACATCAGCTTTTTCCACGTGCAACCGAAGCTCAGTGTTCACCTCCATGAGACTCTCACACCTGTGCTGAGGAATGGCAGAAGTGAGTACAAAATACGGCCTGGTTCAGCCCTTGGACCTCTTGGGAATAAGACGATGGTGAGTAGAATTTTCCACCACTGGGAATTAGAGGGCTGGGCCTGAAGTTCATAGTTCTAATATTGCTTGCCCTCAAGATAGAAGTTTAGAAGTTTCCCATGAAACTTCTTAACCCCCACCCCCCACTTCTTTTCCTTCTCCCCTCCTCTTCTTTCTTGGTTTTTGCCCGCCTCAGGTTACATGAACCACTTTCCCACCCACACATTCACGCTCAGGACAGAGGGTTCACATCAGCCTTTCTAGCCACTGGCCAATTATTCAGGTCAGAAGATTTGGGTCCATCACCTCTGCTGCTCTTCCTCCAACCGGATTAGCAGCTGTTCCAGGTCTGGTTCTTCCACACTTTCCCACTGCTGAGGAATCAGTCCCTTTGTGAGACAGAGACAAGCCTTAGAACATCTGCAAAGAACATCTCCCAGGCCACTTCCCTGATGCTCCCCACAGCACCCCATTTCTTTTTTTTTTTTGGTCTTTTTCGAGACAGGGTCTCCCTGTAGTCCCAGCTGTCCTGGAACTCACTCTGTAGACCAGGCTGGCCTTGAACTCNAAAAGATCCACCTGCCTCTGCCTCCCAAGTGCTAGGATTAAAGGCGTTGCGCCACCACGCCCAGCCCAGCACCCCATTTCTTTTTATTCTTTCTCCCTCTTATAAGGAATTTTCTTCTTTTCTTGTCCCTGTCCTGAAAGCAAATCCTCTGCACTCCTCTCTCTAAAAGTGAATCAATGACCTCTCTTGAAAGATGGCATTTGATGAATTTAACCTAAGAAGTGTAAGACACGTCTTTCACTAAGGGCCTTAGCTTCTAGAATTCTAAGTTTGGGCCTTAGGAAGTCAATCAACTTCTTGATGCCACAATATCTCTAGCTAAAAAATGAAGGTGATCATTCTTAGAAAGTCAGTTTACAAACTAAGTGACATGATACACAAAATGTCCAGTGGTGCTCTGACCTGCACCGAAGGTGCTCAATACATGTTGTTGCTTTCCTTCTTCTGAGAGAACTTCTCTAAGAGAATGAGAAGGTACCTGAGGGAACTGGAACAAAGAAAGACAGATGGGTCTTTCAAAGCCAGTCTTGTCAGCCAACAGGATAAATACACCCTCTACAGCAAGCATGCTTTGCAGGCCTGTAGAGGTACAACACTGACATCTGCTGGATGAATGATGAATTCTGCCCAGTTCCCTGAAACTGCATTTATCCTTAGAGAACCAAGGCTTGGAATCTCTCTAGCCAAGGTTATCGAGAGACCCAAGGAAGACTGTATTTACAGATCTCTCAGGAGCTGAAGGCAGAGAAACCTACTAAACACTGGCACCACCCCCAGCCTTCCTCAGGCACTCATTAAAGGCTAAGATTCTGAGTGCTTAGGGGGAACCCAGACCTCAGTCTCACTCACTCCAGTGGCTTCTAGCCTCTTCTCCAGCTCTTGGCACCAGCTCCGGTACTGCAAGACCTGAGGTGAAGAGAACAGGCCCTGAGCGCAAATACAGTTGGTACAAACAGCACAAACCAAAGGACGGGGAGCTCAGGGCAGTGACGGTGAGTAAGGCCACACAGCATTGCATCTTAGTGCTTCTATTTGGGTGTTTAAAGAATATTTTCTGGGGGGTGGAGAGAAGAGTGGCTCAGTGGGTTAATAAACACCTAGACTGCTCTTGAAGAGGGACCCGGGTTCGATTCCAGCACCCACATGGTGCTAAGAACCGTCTTTAGTGCCGGGTTTTGGTGGCGCATGCCTTTTACCCCCGCACTCTGGGAGCAGAGGCAGGTTGGATCTCTGTGAATTCAAAAGCCAGCTTGGTCTACATAGCAGGCTCCAGGCCAGCTGAGACCCTGTCTGAAAACACCAAAAAAAAAAAATAAATAAAAGAATATTTTTCTTGAAGTGCTGGGCATGGTGGCGCATGCCTTTAATCCCAGCACTTGGGAGGCAGAGCCAGGGATGGAGGATCTTATTGTGAGTTCAAGGTCAGCCTTGGTCTATTACAGAGATTTCAGGAAAGCAGCGGGGCTGCAGGGAGATGCTGTCTCAAAGGACAAAAAAAAAAAAAAAAGAAGAATATTTTCTTTGGTGCACACATGCCTTTAATTTCCGCACTCAGGAGGCAGAGGCGAGGATCTCAGAGTTCAAGGCCAGCCTGGACTACCAAAACAAATCCCAGGCCAGCCCGGGCTACAAAGGAACCCTGTCTCAAAAAGACAAACCCCCCCAAAAAAAGAATACTTTCTGGGGATGATCGCTTCAGAGGTGACGTACCACTGTGCAAGTGTGAGGGCCTGAGTTTAGAACCCATGTAAAACCAGGCATGGTACCATGTTTAGAATCCCAGTGTGGCTACAACAAGATGGGAGATGAAGATAGAAGAATCCCCTGGAAGCCCCTGAACCAGAGTTTGCTGTACACACGGCAAACAGAAGCCCTGTCTCAAAAAGATGGAAGGTGAGGACTGACACCTGTATTACCTCTGACCTCTACAGGTGCACATGGCACATGCAGGCTGTTTCTAGGACCAACACCACACAACCACACACCACACACACCACACACACACGGGGGGGTAAAAGAATATTTTCTAGGAGCTGCTAAAATGGATAGGTCATTACACTGCTTGCTATGTGGACCCCCAGTTCATAGGACCCTGTGTATGAGGGTCCACATCTCAGATCCCAAGCACCCATGTTAAAAAGCCACAATGTCAGTGCTAGAAGTCAGAGACAGGCAGATCCTTGGGAGATTGCCGCTAGCCTGGCTGAATCAGTGAGCTCAGGTGAGAGGACTGTTTCAAAAAAAAATTATAGGCAGGTGGAGAGATGGATCAGTGGTTAAGACACCTACTGCCCTAGATGATTCTGCATGGGGGTTGATTCCAGCACCCACAAGGTGGCTAACAACCATCTGTAACCCCAGTTCCTTGGGATCTGATGCCCTCTTCTGACCATGGGCATTGCACAATATGTGTGCACTTACATGTGCATGCAAGCAAGCAAAACACTCACACACTAAATAATAAATATTAAAAGAGGTGGAGAAGTGGGGTGGTGGACCATGCCTGTAATTCCAGCACTTAGGAGGCAAAGGCAGGCGGATTCCTGCAAGTTCAGGCCAGCCTGGTCTAATCGCAAGGTCCAGGTCAGCTGAGACTAAAGGAAACCCGGTCTCAAAAAGACCAAACAAAAAAAAAAAAAACAAAAAAAAAATAGAGGGAGAGAATGCGATGATGAGGAAGACACTGACATGACCTGTGGCCTCCATCACATATGTTCACATGCATCTGCATGTACATGCATGTACAAACCACACAGACCTACACAAACCCAAGAGACGACAGACACCCCAGACACACACACACTAATACTTTTTATATGCCTAGTGTATTGGAGAGGCAAAACCAGAAATCCTAGGGTCTGTGCTTAGCTCTAGACTAAGAAAATAATCCTGGGCTACTATTTTAACACTGTGAATGTCATCTTTTTTTTTTTTCTCGGTCTTTTTGAGGCAGGGTCTCCCTATAGCCCCACTGGCCTGGAACTCACTATGTGACCCCTGCCCAGCTCATGTACCATAATCCATACTTCTTACAGTACTTGGTTTTTTTTCTGGTTTTTCGAGACCGGGCTCGTGTAGCCCCAGCTGTCCCTGCGAACTACATCGCTGTAGACCAGGTGGCGCCTTGAACTCACAAGGATCCTGCCTGCCTCTGCTCTCCAATGCTAGGATTTAAAGGCGTGCGATAACTTCTTAGACGTACTTGTAACCCATCAAAGGAAACAACTGGTAAAAGCTGGAGCCGGAGTGGTGGCGCACACCTTAATTCCTGGTTATCTTGGGAGGCAGGGCAGGCGGATCTTTGTGAGGTCAAGCCAGCCTGGTCTACAGAGTTGATTCTCCAGGACAGCTGGTGGCTTACATGGAGGACCCTGGCCAAAACACAAAAACAAAAACAAAAAAACCAAACCAAAACAAAACAACAACAAAAAAGAGCTGGAGTGTCCGGGTCATGCCTCACCAGGCGAGGTCAGGCCATTCTACGTGATATCCCTCTTTCAGACCTTTACCCCACTCAGCACCCAGCTCTGGGAGAAGCTTTTTTTTTTCCCCTCTTCCAGAGGGCACCTGCCTTCACCTTGGCCTGCAGCTTCCTTCACAAGGGTTGCTTGTCTCTGCTGGGCCTCTTGGGAGCTCTTCAGTTTCCGCCACGAGGCGGTCTGACTCTCCGCCATCTGCTGCTGCAGTGCCGACACCTGCTTCTCCAGCACCAGCTGCAGTGACCGGGGCTTCATGCTCAATCTAGAGCTTCCTTTCTCCATGGGGGCATCAGCAAGTCCAGAGGGTGCTATGCTGCCAGAGGCTATTTGCTCACAGCAGGGTCTCTATCCATTGCTGTGCCTCTTGGTCCTCCCCTTGAGCTGCAAACCAAAACATATAACAAAACTGAAAAGACTAGATTACAATGTGGTTGTGTGGTGTGCCCTTTAGTCCCAGCACTTGGAAGGCAGAGGGGTGGGATTCTCTGAGTTCAAAGGCCACCTGGTCTATAAGTGAAGCCAGGACACTGGGCTACAGGAGCTTGTAAAAAACAAACAAACAACAAAACAAACAAACCAGAAAAGACTAGATTACTCACACTTACTCAGTAAACATTTATAAAATCTGGTAAAGGTGGATGGGATAAAGTAAAAAAGTTCCTGCGCTGGCATGGTGGCACCTGCCTTTATCTAGTGCTTGGTGACGGCAGAGGCAGGCGGATCTCTGTGAGTTCAAGGCCAGCTGGTCTACAAAGTTAGCTCTAGGCCATCTGGGACTCTAAGGAGACCCGTCTCAAAAAAAAAAAATAAAAAACAGTTCCTCTATTAAAGGAGTCTCAGAACTTTTACAAGACTAGGATGGACCCTAATAACAGGTGGGCTATGGTGAACATCACTTCCCAAATGTACTGGACCATGAGACAAGCTCTCAGCACTGGTGGTTCCAGGAACTCTGTACGCTAAAAACTCCTGGTATGCCATTTCATCCCTAACATCTGGACACTGACGAACGGGAATCTGTTGACTGAATCACTGAAGGTGGTTAGCCTGGCAGAGGATACTGATGCATACAGTTAAGTGCAATGTGGCATGTGTAGTAATAGACGCCAATCCAGTAGCATGGGAAAACAAAGGAAGGCCATCATATCCAGTTTGGGGGCCATAAGCCATGTGAATCATCATGGTAATTAATGCTTGCTGAGTACTTCTATGGGCTGTTTACTTTATTTACCTACTTATTTATTTTGGATTATTTATTATATTATGTTCTTTCGTAGAGAGCAAGAGGTTCCAACCCTGGTATCATTTTGTGGGGGGTTGAACAGCTTTGCTGATTTGTTTTGAAACAAGGTCTTTTTTTTTTTTTTGGCTTTTTGAGTACAGTGGTCTCCCTGTAGTCCCAGCTATCTGGAAACTCACTTGATGTAGACCCGGCTGGCCTTAAACTCACAGCAGATCCACCTGCCCTCTGCCTCCCAAGTGCTAGGATAAAAGGTGTATTGCCACCCTGCCCATCATGAACAATCCAGTTAATTACTCAGCTTTCTAAGACCATATAGGACTTTTGTTCTTTTTTACTTTATTATATTTATTTTTGAGGCAGGTGTCTCCCTTATAGCCCCAGCTGGCCGTTGGAACTCACTCTGTAGGTACCCGACTCTCCTCTAAGCTAGGATTAAGGTGTTCACCACCACACCAGCTTAAAGACAGTTCTTTTTCTTTTTTTTTTTTTTTAATGTGTCTTGATGTACTTGTCTGCATGCAGGTCTTGCACCGTGTTGTGCAATGCCGAGGTCAGAAGAGGGTGTGGTTCCCTGGAAACTGGAGTTAAAGATAGTTCTCAGCCACCATGTGGGCTGCTGGGGATCGAAACTGGGGTCCTCACTAGACGTCAGTCAGTGCCTTAACCACGATGAGCCATCTCTCCAGCGCCCGAACAAGTCTTTTACTGGGACCTGTAACCATCAATTCAAGCTGCTGCTAGGTGGCCAGCAAGCCCAGTGACCCCCGTGGTCTCCTCCTCCCCAGCACACTTGGCTATGTGGGTGCAGGAGTTGAGCGCGTTGAGCCGTCTTATCTGGCATGGCAAGCACCTTTACTGACGGAACTCTGAACACCTCTTGGGCTCGGTGAGTCGCTTTAATTGAGTGCTTTGCCTGCATTACGCCTCTTTTCCTCATGAAAATGATGAATTTTTGGTCTTTTCGAGACAGGATCTCCCTGTAGCCCCAGCTGTCCTGGAACTCACTCTGTAGACCAGGCTGGCCTTGAACTCACAAAGATCCACCTGCCTCTGCCTCCCAAGTGCTAGGATTAAAGGCGTGCGCCACCACGCCCAGCCCAGCACCCCATTTCTTTTTATTCTTTCTCCCTCTTATAAGGAATTTTCTTCTTTTCTTGTCCCTGTCCTGAAAGCAAATCCTCTGCACTCCTCTCTCTAAAAGTGAATCAATGACCTCTCTTGAAAGATGGCATTTGATGAATTTAACCTAAGAAGTGTAAGACACGTCTTTCACTAAGGGCCTTAGCTTCTAGAATTCTAAGTTTGGGCCTTAGGAAGTCAATCAACTTCTTGATGCCACAATATCTCTAGCTAAAAAATGAAGGTGATCATTCTTAGAAAGTCAGTTTACAAACTAAGTGACATGATACACAAAATGTCCAGTGGTGCTCTGACCTGCACCGAAGGTGCTCAATACATGTTGTTGCTTTCCTTCTTCTGAGAGAACTTCTCTAAGAGAATGAGAAGGTACCTGAGGGAACTGGAACAAAGAAAGACAGATGGGTCTTTCAAAGCCAGTCTTGTCAGCCAACAGGATAAATACACCCTCTACAGCAAGCATGCTTTGCAGGCCTGTAGAGGTACAACACTGACATCTGCTGGATGAATGATGAATTCTGCCCAGTTCCCTGAAACTGCATTTATCCTTAGAGAACCAAGGCTTGGAATCTCTCTAGCCAAGGTTATCGAGAGACCCAAGGAAGACTGTATTTACAGATCTCTCAGGAGCTGAAGGCAGAGAAACCTACTAAACACCTGGCACCACCCCCAGCCTTCCTCAGGCATCATATAAAGGCTAAGATTCTGAGTGCTTAGGGGGAACCCAGACCTCAGTCTCACTCACTCCAGTGGCTTCTAGCCTCTTCTCCAGCTCTTGGCACCAGCTCCGGTACTGCAAGACCTGAGGTGAAGAGAACAGGCCCTGAGCGCAAATACAGTTGGTACAAACAGCACAAACCAAAGGACGGGGAGCTCAGGGCAGTGACGGTGAGTAAGGCCACACAGCATTGCATCTTAGTGCTTCTATTTGGGTGTTTAAAGAATATTTTCTGGGGGGTGGAGAGATGGCTCAGTGGTTAAGAACACTGACTGCTCTTGAAGAGGACCCGGGTTCGATTCCCAGCACCCACATGGTGGCTAAGAACCGTCTTTAGTGCCGGGTGTGGTGGCGCATGCCTTTAACCCCAGCACTCTGGGAAGCAGAGGCAGGTGGATCTCTGTGAATTCAAAGCCAGCTTGGTCTACATAGCAGGCTCCAGGCCAGCTGAGACCCTGTCTGAAAAACACCAAAAAAAAAAATAAATAAAAAGAATATTTTTCTGAAGCTGGGCATGGTGGCGCATGCCTTTAATCCCAGCACTTGGGAGGCAGAGCCAGGAGGATATCTGTGAGTTCAAGGTCAGCCTGGTCTATTACAGAGAGTTCCAGGAAAGCAGCCGGGGCTGCAGGGAGATGCTGTCTCAAAAGGACAAAAAAAAAAAAAGAAAGAATATTTTCTGGTGCCAGGCCTGGCCACAGCTTCAATCCCAGCACTCAGGAGGCAGAGGCAAGAGGATCTCAGAGTTCAAGGCCAGCCTGGACTACAAAACAAATCCCAGGCCAGCCCGGGCTACAAGGAGACCCTGTCTCAAAAAGACAACCCCCCCAAAAAAGAATACTTTCTGGGGAGATCGCTTCAGAGGTGACGTACCACTGTGCAAGTGTGAGGGCCTGAGTTTAGAACCCATGTAAAACCAGGCATGGTACCATGTTTAGAATCCCAGTGTGGCTACAACAAGATGGGAGATGAAGATAGAAGAATCCCCTGGAAGCCCCTGAACCAGAGTTTGCTGTACACACGGCAAACAGAAGTCCCTGTCTCAAACAAGATGGAAGGTGAGGACTGATACCTGATATTACCTCTGACCTCTACAGGTGCACCATGGCACATGCATGGCTGTATTCTAGACACACACACACACACACACACACACACACACACACACACACGGGGGGGGGAAAAGAATATTTTCTAGGAGCTGCTAAAATGGATAGGTCATTACACTGCTTGCTATGTGGACCCCCAGTTCATAGGACCCTGTGTATGAGGGTCCACATCTCAGATCCCAAGCACCCATGTAAAAAGCCACAATGTCAGTGCTAGAAGACAGAGACAGGCAGATCCTTGGGAGATTGCAGCTAGCCTGGCTGAATCAGTGAGCTCCAGGTGAGAGACTGTTTCAAAAAAATAATAAGGCAGGCTGGAGAGATGGCTCAGTGGTTAAGAGCACTAGCTGATCCTGCAGAGGACTCGGGTTTGATTCCCAGCACCCACGAGGTGGCTAACAACCATCTGTAACCCCAGTTCCTTGGGATCTGATGCCCTCTTCTGACCATGGGCATTGCACAATATAGTGCACTTACATGTGCATGCAAGCAAGCAAAACACTCACACACATAAAATAATAAATATTAAAAAGAGGTGGAGAAGCTGGGAGTGGTGGCACATGCCTGTAATTCCAGCACTTAGGAGGCAAAGGCAGGCGGATCTCTGCAAGTTCAAGGCCAGCCTGGTCTACATAGCAAGGTCCAGGTCAGCTGAGACTAAAGGGAAACCCGGTCTCAAAAAGACCAAAAAAAAAAAAAAAATAAGAGGTGGAGAGAGAATGATAGAGGAAGACACCTGACATTGACCTGTGGCCTCCACTCACATATGTTCACATGCATCTGCATGTACATGCATGTACAAACACACAGACATACACAAACACAGAGACAGACAGACACACAGACACACACACACTAATACTTTTTATATGCCTAGTGTATTGGAGAGGCAAAACCAGAAATCCTAGGGTCTGTGCTTAGCTCTAGACTAAGAAAATAATCCTGGGCTACTATTTTAACACTTGTGAATGTCATCTTTTTTTTTTTTTTCTGGTCTTTTTGAGGCAGGGTCTCCCTATAGCCCCAGCTGGCCTGGAACTCACTATGTTGACCATGCCCAGCTCATGTACCATAATCCATACTTCTTACAGTACTTGGTTTTTTTTTCTGGTCTTTTCGAGACAGGGTCTCCGTGTAGCCCCAGCTGTCCTGGAACTCACTCTGTAGACCAGGCTGGCCTTGAACTCACAAAGATCCTGCCTGCCTCTGCCTCCCAAGTGCTAGGATTAAAGGCGTGCGATACTTCTTAGAGTACTTGTAACCATCAAAGGAAAAACTGGGTAAAAGCTGGAGCCGGATGTGGTGGCGCACACCTTTAATCCTGGTACTTGGGAGGCAGAGGCAGGCGGATCTTTGTGAGTTCAAGGCCAGCCTGGTCTACAGAGTGAGCTCCAGGACAGCTGGGGCTACAGGGAGACCCTGTCTCAAAAACAAAAACAAAAACAAAAAAACCAAACCAAAACAAAACAAAACAAAAAAGAGCTGGAGTGTCCGGGTCATGCCTCACCAGGCCAGGTCAGGCCATTCTACGTGATATCCCTCTTTCAGCCCTTACCCCACTCTAGCACCCAGCTCTGGGAAGCTTTCTTTTTTTCCCTCTCCAGAGGGGCACCTGCCTCACCTTGGCCTGCAGCTTCCTTACAAGGGTTGCTTGTCTCTGCTGGGCCTCTTGGGAGCTCTTCAGTTTCCGCCACGAGGCGGTCTGACTCTCCGCCATCTGCTGCTGCAGTGCCGACACCTGCTTCTCCAGCACCAGCTGCAGTGACCGGGGCTTCATGCTCAATCTAGAGCTTCCTTTCTCCATGGGGGCATCAGCAAGTCCAGAGGGTGCTATGCTGCCAGAGGCTATTTGCTCACAGCAGGGTCTCTATCCATTGCTGTGCCTCTTGGTCCTCCCCTTGAGCTGCAAACCAAAACATATAACAAAACTGAAAAGACTAGATTACAGATGGGTGTGGTGGTGTGCCTTTAGTCCCAGCACTTGGAAGGCAGAGGCTGGTGGATCTCTGAGTTCAAGGCCAGCCTGGTCTAGGTAGTGAGTTCCAGGCCAACTGGGGCTACAGGGAGTCTCTGTGTCAAAAACAAACAAACAAACAAACAAAACCAGAAAAGACTAGATTACTCACACTTACTCAGTAAACATTTATAAAATCTGGTAAAGGTGGATGGGATAAAGTAAAAAAGTTCCTGCGCTAGGCATGGTGGCACATGCCTTTAATCCTAGTGCTTGGGAGGCAGAGGCAGGCGGATCTCTGTGAGTTCAAGGCCAGCCTGGTCTACAAAGTGAGCTCTAGGCCATCTGGGACTAAAGGGAGACCCTGTCTCAAAAAAAAAAAAAAAAGTTCCTCTATTAAAGGAGTCCTCAGAACTTTTACAAGACTAGGATGGACCCTAATAACAGGTGGGCTATGGTGAACATCACTTCCCAAATGTACTGGACCATGAGACAAGCTCTCAGCACTGGTGGTTCCAGGAACTCTGTACGCTAAAAACTCCTGGTATGCCATTTCATCCCTAACATCTGGACACTGACGAACGGGAATCTGTTGACTGAATCACTGAAGGTGGTTAGCCTGGCAGAGGATACTGATGCATACAGTTAAGTGCAATGTGGCATGTGTAGTAATAGACGCCAATCCAGTAGCATGGGAAAACAAAGGAAGGCCATCATATCCAGTTTGGGGGCCATAAGCCATGTGAATCATCATGGTAATTAATGCTTGCTGAGTACTTCTATGGGCTGTTTACTTTATTTACCTACTTATTTATTTTGGATTATTTATTTATTGTCTATGTTCTTGTAGAAGAGAGAGGTCAACCCTGAGTATCATTTTTGGGGGGTTGAACACTTTGCTTGATTGTTTTGAAACAAGGTCTTTTTTTTTTTAATGTGTCTGAATGTACTGTCTGCATGCAGGTCTGTGCACCCGTGTTGTGCAATGCCGAGGTCAGAAGAGGGTGTGGATTCCCCTGGAACTGGAGTTAAAGATAGTTCTCAGCCACCATGTGGGTGCTGGGGATCGAACCTGGGTCCTCTACTAGAGCAGTCAGTGCTCTTAACCACTGAGCCATCTCTCCAGCCCCGAGACAAGTCTTTTACTGGGACCTGTAACTCATCAATTCAGCTGCTCTAGGTGGCCAGCAAGCCCAGTGACCCCCGTGGTCTCCTCCTCCCCAGCACACTTGGCTATGTGGGTGCAGGAGTTGAGCTCAGGTCCTTATGCTGGCATGGCAAGCACTTTACTGACCGGACTGAACCACCTCTTTAGGCTCAGGTGAGTCGCTTTATTGAGTGCTTTGCCTGCATTACGCCATTTTGTCCTCATGAAAATGATGGAACCTCCTAAGGCCTTCCCATCACACTTTACTTTAGGTACTGTTATGACTCCTCATCTGCGAGTGGAAAGAGGCTTAGAACTGATTAGACAACTTGTCACAAAGTCACGAGGCTGGCACTAGTTGGTGAAGGATTTGCACAAAAGTTGTCTAACTCCTAGATAGAGAAAAGGGGTAGCTGGCATTTCAGACAAAGGATTGAAAAGAAAATAGCAAAAATGAAAGAAAGAAAAGAAAGTAGCCAGCCCAAAGAAGGGCAATGGGCAACTGAAGGCAAGAAGGCCAGCCTAACAGTGACCCTCAGAAATAGCTGGGAGAGGAAAAGCCAGTTTCAGGGGCTCTGACGCCCTCTTCTGACCTCCAAGAGCACTGCATGACAAGGTACACCTATACACATACAGGCAATACACACATACACATAAAAAATAATATACAGCCAGATGTGCTGGCACCCACCTTTAATCCCAGCACTCTGGAGGCATATCTAGTTCCAGGCCAGCTGGAACTACAGGGATACCCTATCTCAACAAGACCAAAAATAAATAAATAAGCAAATAAATAAATAAATAAATAATTTTTAAAAGAATCTGAAATAGATGCTGACATTTATAATTGAGATAATGTGCATGTAAATCTGTATTTCTGGCTCCTCTGAATAATCCAAGTACTCCCCTTTTACTCATATGTCCACAAAGCAATGACCAGTTGCAGTTATGTCCTTTTATCTGCAGTCTGCACATTCTCTCCCCCTCCTGCTCTTCTCCCCGTCTCAGTGATGGTTTCACTTGCTATTTATCACTTCACTTGTGCTGTTGTTTTGCCCATAATAGTGATAAAGGGAAACTGAGCTTACTATTTACATTACCTCTTGGGCAACTGAGGGTACCTGAGTCCACAGAACCTGCTCTGGGCAGAAAGAAATAAAACAGGAAGAATACAGTAGCATCTAGACCCCAGGCTAGGATAGCACAGCCTTTTCTCTATACAAACATTCTTTTCCATATTTCTTTCCATCAAGACTGTGGAACCAACTCACCATGGCTCTGTGGAATGCTGGCTCTGCTGAGTTCTACGGAACTGTCTTCTTTCTTTCTTTTTTTTTTTTTTTTGGTCTTTTTTTTTGGGGGGGGGTCTTTTTGAAACAGGGTATCCCTGTAGCCCCAGCTGTCCTGGAACTTGCTCTGTAGACCAGATTGGCCTTGAACTCACAAAAGATCCGTCTGCCTCCCAAGTGCTAGGATTAAAGGCGTGCACCACCACGCCTGGCCTGGAACTCAATCTTTCTGTGATGGATGGTGGCACAGACCTTTTACAACCCCAAGATTTCTGCCTATAGTCTCCCAAAAGTAATAGTAGATCTGCACTGTTTCAAACCCCAGTGCCTTTGTCTCCTAATCCTGCCAGAGTTAAGCTGAGCTCTTGCACACGGGGTAGTTTCAGAACCCCAAAGCCTCCCTCCCCCTCTTTTGAATTCGTTGCCCCAAATATTAGGTTGAACCATATGAAATTACTAGTAGTTACTATTATTTTTTTCCTACAAAAATGATAATTTCATGTTGTTTTAACTTAATAACTCTATAAGCAGCTCTGTCAAAGTTCCAATAATTTCCACTAAGTCTAAATCTTCTCTAATAAAGCTGCTGAAAACAAGCAAACATTATTTGGGAAGGTAATTAAAAACTGACTAGCTGGAGGCTGGGTGTGGTGGCGCACACCTTTAATCCCAGCACTCAGGAGGCAGAGACAGGTGGATCTCTGTAAGTTCCAGGCCAGCCTGGTCTACAGAGTGAGTTCTAGGCCAGTTGGGGCTACAGAGAGACCTTGTCTCAAAAAAAAAAGGGGGGGGGATGAAAGGCTGGAGATATAGCTCAGTAGTTGGTAGAGTGCTTGCCTAAGAAACCCTGAGTCTAAAGCTGGAGAGATGGCCTAGCGGTTAAGAACAGCACCGTCTGCCCTTGCAGAGGACCCGATTCTCAGCAGCCACATGGTGGCTGGAACGTCTCAAACTCCAGTTCCAGGGAATCTGACACACTCTTCTGACACCTCCGCAGCCAACGGCACGACATGGATGCAGCACGAAACTACGTGCAAACAGTATTACCATACACATAAAAATAAAAAATAATAAAAAAAGAAGCCTTGAGTCTAATCCCTAGCACCACATAAACTGGGCACAGAGTTACATGCCCATAATCTCAGCACTAGGGCAGGTATTATTAAATGCAATTAAACTTTTAGAGCTTAGGAAAAATCCTATGGATACAAATATTATACTTTCAGAAATAAGACACTAGCAATATGTATGGCCAGAGACCATTTCTGCTGCTTATTTCAGAAAAATGTTAGCAAACAGCTCCTTACATAATTCATGTATGTGTGGGGGAGCCTCTCCCCCACCTCTCCCAGTATCCTTTTTTTTTTTTTTTTTTTTTTTGGGGTCTTTTACAGACAGGGTCTCCCTGTAGCCCCCCAGCTGTCCTGGAACTTCACTCTGTAGACCAGGCTGGCCTTGAACTCACAAAGATCCGCCTGCCTCTGCCTCCCGAGTGCTAGGATTAAAGGCGTGCGTCACCATGCCCGGCTCTCCCAGTATTCTTACTGGCTCCTCATCTGTCCAGCATAGGGGTCCTAGGGCTCAGTCTTACATCTCTTCTCCATAAACATTAGTTTCCTAGGTAATAAAGATAGATAGCTAGACTGGGTGAACTGCTGAGTTCCAGATTTAAGTGAAAGCCCTGCCTCAACATAAAAGATGAAAAGAGATAAAGGGAGAAATTTGTCAGTCTCTGGCCTCCACACACAAGTGAACAGGCACACATACCAGCATGCACACCACATACACATACATATGAAACCCCCATCACCACTACGATCAAAACAAAAATAGACTCGAAGTTGGACACAGTGCACATCCCAGCACTCAGTAGATAGAGGTAGGTGTAGTGGCACACCATTGTAATCCCAAAAGTTGGGAGGCAGAGGCTGTTCAGTCATTCTCAGATACACCATGAAGTCAACAAAGACAGCCTGGGCTGTACGGAAAAAAAAAAGTGGGAAGATCTCCTGAGCTCCAGCGGTAAAAAACAGGAAAGAGGGACAGACAGTAGGAACTGGGTGCCTTGGCGAGCTGATTGCTGATCGTTTGGTCCGCGGTCTTTGGTTTGATGGGCCTTGTGGCTGTGAGGTTGGAGTTATCCCCCTAGCTGGGATTAAGGTGGTGTCTTTGGCTTGATTAGATACTAGTGGCGTGGGGGGGAGTTACCTCCCAGCCGGTATTAAAGGCACGCTTGTGTGACTCTTGAGATGGGATGAGATCTCCTGAGCCCAGCGGCAGGTGCTCGGGGCGCGAGGCAGAAGAGCCCCCCCACCCAACTTCAGATACGAACGAAGGATCTGAAGGAGGCAAGCAAAAAGCAGCCTTCAACACGAGTGAAGAGGCATTTAGGACTCACATTGGATACAGGCAAGGAGAAGCCCCATATGCCAGGATCACGAAGAAGAGACTATCACTGGAAAGGGGCAGGATAATCCCACGCCAAGCTTTACCAACACCTAGGATAGACTCCTGCAGTGTGGATCCCTCCGGATGCCCCAGGACACAGACATCAAAAACACAATTGGGAACATACTTAAAGAACTACAAAAGATCATAAAGAACAAATAAAGAACTAAAAAAGAGATGAGGAACTCAAAAGGACCGAGAGAGAGAGAATGACAAGCTCCGGAAAGAAGTAGAAACACTGAAAAGATCCATGCTGAAAAAGAAAAAGAAACCAACCCCAAACAAAAGACTACAAAAAGAGATCGAGAAGCTCCAAAAAGAAATAGAAACACTAAAGAACTCAGAAGAGGAAATGAAAAAGGAAATCAAACACTCATCCATTCAGAGGAAAGGAATGAAAAAACCTCAGAAGCAGAATGAGGAAGCAGAACAAAGATATCAGACCTGGGACACACAGAACAACTAAAAACCTCAAGGAAAGATTAGAGAAAATTTAAAATACACAAAAATTGAACAACCAGGAGCTGTGGGACACTATGAAAATCAAACCTCGCATCATAGGAATAGAGGAAGGAGAAAGAATCCCAAGAGAAGGTATTGATCAGATCTTCAACAGAAAATAGATGAAAACTTCCCCAAACTAAAAAAGGACAAACCAATACCAATAAAGAAGCACACAGAACTCCAAACAGACAAGATCAGAAAGAAATTCTCCACGCCACAATCATAGTTAAAATGCTACACCCAAAACAAAGAAAAAATTCTTAAAGCTACAAGAGAAAAACAACAAGTGACCCTATAAGGGGAAACCTATCAGAAATAACAACGGACTTCTCATGGCCAAACGATGAAGGCAAGAAGAACCTGGAGCAAAGCATTCCCAGTGTTGAGGGACAATGGATGCCACCCAGGTTACTATACCCAGCAAAAATGTCAATCATAGTGGAAGGAGAGAGGAAAATATTCCATGACATAAACAACTTGAAAGACTACATGTCCGGGAAAAACCAACCCTTCAGATATACTCTTGAAGCAATTCAAAGAACAGAAGAAAGGAGCAACCAACCCCAGGCACCTAGAAGGAGAAATCAATAAAAGCATAACTGGCAGAAGTAGAAACCTAAATCAAAACCGCAATGGATAATAAAGGCAAAAGGAAGCAACACAAACCTACAGTCATAACCTTAAATATTAATGGACTGAATTCCCCAATCAAAGACAAGATTGGGAGAACTGGATTAGGAAACAGAATCCATCATGCTGTCTACAAGAAAACATCTTACCTTCAAGGACAGGCCACACCTTAAAGTGAGGGATGGAAAAAATATTCCAAGCAAATGGTCAAAAAAGAAAGCGGTGTTGTTTTTAATATCGGATAAAATAGACTTCAAAGTAAAAGAAATCAAAAGACAAGAAGGCAATTACATTTTCATCAAAGGAACAATCCATCAAGAAGATTTCACAATTATGAACATATAATGCCCCAAATTCTGGTGCACCAAACTTTAAAGACAATCTCCAGGACACACAAGTCACAGATAACCCCAGCCCACTCATAGTGGGAGACTTCAATACCCCACTGATCCTTTGGATAGGTCCACAGGACAAAAAATAAACAGAGAGACATCGAGAACTGAACGATATGATACACCAAAGGGACCCATAGACCGCTGACCGCAATATTCCTCCTAATACCAGAGAATACACTTCTACTCAGCACCCCACGGAACATTCTTCAAAAATTGACACATCCTGGGACTACAGAAGAAACCTCTACAAATACAAAAAGATTGAAATTAATTTCATGCATCCTGTCAGACCCCAGTGCAATGAAGCTCAACATCAACACCAGGAAAGCCTCCTGCCTACAAAACACATGGAGATCTAAACAACAAACTCTTGAATAGTGAATGGGTCAAGGAAGAGATAAAGAAAGAAATAAAAAACATTCCTGGAACTGAATGACAATGAACAATACAACACAACAAAACTTATGGGATACCTTAAAGCAGTCAAGAGGGAAATTTATAGCCCGTGTCCTAATTTAGAAAAAGAAAGAGCACAAGTGAAGATCTAACACACAGCTAAAACACTTGAGAGGCAACAACAGAGTGAAACCTAAGAAACGCAACAACAGGAGAAACAACAAAAAAATCAAGCAAAAGTCATGAAATGAAACAGAAGAAAAACAATAACAAAAATCATGAAGCACTAAAGTTGCTTTCTTTGAAAGAAATCAACAGATAGACAGACCTCTAGCCCAGTTACAAAAAAAGAAGGCACAACTCCAAATCATACAATCTGTGATGAAAAGAGAAAAAAATATCACACGGACAAGGAAAGATCAAGAAAATTATATGGGAATATACAAGAACCTATATTCTACCAAGTTTGAAAATCTAGAAAAATGGATGAATATCTGAAATCTTGGGAATCACCAAAGAAGCTTGGCCAAGAGGAGACAGCAGCTTATACAGCACACATAACATATGAAGAAATAGAGGATGTAGTAGAAGCCTCCACTAAAAAAAGCCCAGGCCCTAGAGTTTACACAGCAGAATTCTATAAAACTTCAAAAAAGACTACAACCATTATTCTGAAACTGTTTCAGAAGTATACAATCAGAGGGAACCTCCCAATTCCTTCTATGAGCCAACATCACTCTATACCAAAACCAGGCAAAGACAAACTAAAAGAGGGAATTTTAAGACCATCTCCCTCATGCAACACAGAGCGCCAAATTCTAAACACGAGAACTGGCAAATCCAACAGACCCACATACAAGAAGATCATCCATTCAATGCACCAAGTTGGGATTCATACCAAGAGATATGCAGGGATGGTTCCAACATACGAAAATTCAATAAACAATCATCAAACACATAAACGAAATCAAAGGACAAAAACCACCCATCAAGCGCAATTGATTGCTGAAAAGCCTTGACAAACAATCCAATACCCCTTCATGCTAAAGTCTAGAAGGAATTGGATTGGAGGGATCATTCCTCAATGTAATCAAAGCCATATACAGAAACCCACAGCCAATAATCATCCTAAATGGGGAAATAAAAAAAAAATTCCCTTTAAAGGTAGGAACTCGGCAAGGCTGCCCCAGATCACCACTCCTCTTCAATATAGTGATTGAAACACTTGCTAGAGCATAAGGCAAGAAAAGGATATTAAAGGGAGTACAAGTGGAAAAGAGGAAGTCAAACTATCCCTATTTGCTGATGATATGATTGTTTTACTCAAAGGATGCAAAAACCCACCAAAAACTCCTAGAAACGCATTAACAGCTTCAGTCAAAGTGGCAGGATACAAAATTAACCTTAGAAAATCAATGGCCTTTCTTTACACCAAGAACAAGCAACGCGGAGAAAGAATTCAAAGAGACCTTCCCACTCACAATACCTCAAAAAACAATAAGATACCTAGGAACAAACCTAACCAAAGACACCAAAGACCTCTACAACAAAAATTTAAACCCTTAAAGAAGAAATTGAAGAAGACTCTCAGAAGATGGAAAAACCTCCCATGCCATGGATTGGGAAAATTAACATTGTAAAAATTCCATTTACCAAAACTCTGTATAGATTTAATGCAATCCCAATCAAAATCCCCAAGAGTTTCTTCACAGGCTTGGAAACAAAAGTTCTTAATTCATTTGGAGAAACAAAAGACCCCGAATAGCCAAATCAACCTGAGTGAAAAGAGCTACACAGGAGGGATCTCTATACCAATTTTCAACTATATACAGTGCTATAGTCTAAAAACAGCCTGGTACTATGCAACAAAAACAGACCATGTTGACCATGGAACAAAACCGAAGATCCAAGCTTGAGCACATACAATTTCAGCCATCTCATATTTGACAAGGGGGCCAAAACCACAATGGAGAAAAGACAGCATCTTCAGCAAGTGGTGTTGGCAAAACTGGATCACCACTTGTAGAAATGAAATTAAACCCCTACCTCTCACCCTGTAAAATCAATCATACTCCAGATGGATTAAAGACCTCACGTGAACCCCAAACTCTGAAGGTGATAGAAGAAAAAGGTTGGCAACAGACTACAAGACATAGGCGTAGGAAAAGACTCTAAATCAGACAGCAGCTGCACAAAGAATTAAGGTCGACAATTGACAAATGGGACCTCATCAAACTCAAAAGCTTCTGTACATCAAAAAAACAATCAAGGAAGTGAAGAGAAACCCACAGAGTGGGGGAAACCTTCACTGCAGATACATCTGACAAGCATTGATTTCCAGAATAGATAAAAACTATACTCAAAAACAAAGAAAAAGAAAACACAAACGACCCGCTCAATAGATGGGGCAAAGAACTGAACAGAGAACTTCACAAGCGAGGAATTAGAGATGTCTGAGAAACACCTCAAGAACGCTCAACAATCACTAATCATTAAGGAAATGCAAATGAAAACCACTTTAAGATATCATCTTACTCCAGTAGACTGGCTAGGATCAGAAAACAAATGATACAAGTGCTGGAGAGGTTGTGGGGAAAGGGGAACACTCATCCACTGTGCTGGGAATGTAAACTCGTAAAGCCACTATGGAAAGCGTGTGGAGAACCCTTGGAAGACTTGGAATGAACTTGCCAACCGACCCCAGCCATAACCACTCCTGGGCATGTACCCTCAGACTTACGCCACCACAGATAGACTGCACGGCCATGTTTATTTTCAGAGGACATCATGCTGAGTGAAGTAACACAGTCCCAGAAAAACAAACGACGAATGGTATCCCTCATCTGTGGATGCTAGTGCCAATTACCCAGTTGTAAGTATTTCTTGTGTAGGGCCCCCTGAGCTTCTGTACAAAGCAGTTGGACATAATGCATTTTGGAAACAACAACAACAACAGAAAATACTGCATCAAAGAACTGACTGAAACAGTGAACTTCTGCTCAAAACAGTCAACGTCCCCATGGAAAATATTGAGAAAGACTAAGAGATGGAAAGCAAGTTTGGCAGAATGCACGAGCTCTGACGGGGTGGGGGAATGAGCGGGAACACGGGTCTAGATTTGTTAAAAATAAATAAATAAATACAAAAAAAAATGAAAAAAAAAAAAAAAAGTGGAACCGAGTTTTCTCCCTTTGGGCTAGAATAAAGCAGAAATGACTTCCAAGCCAAGGTCATGAAAAGTATTAAGCTTGTTGCTTGCTCATTCTCTGTGATCAATCTCTCTGGGGAAATATTTGCTCTGAGCACATATAGGTACTGTTCTAGTTTGTCTTCCATTGCTGTGACAAAACACTCTGACCAACACCAACTTGGGGAGGAAAGGGTTTATTCAGCTCACATCTCCTGGTTCACAGTTCATCACTCAGGGAGCACAAGGCAAGAACTCAGGGCAGGAACCTGGAGGCAGGAGCTGAAGCACAGGCCATGGAGGAATGCTGTCCACTGGCTTGCTCTCCTGGCTCATGCCCAGCCCGCCTTCTTATACAGTACACAACAACCTGCCCAGGGTGGCACTACTCATTGTGGGCTGGGCCCTCCCACACTGCTCGACCATCAAGACAATGCTCCACAGATGTGGCCACAGGCCAATCCAATGGAGCCAATTCCCCAACTGAGGCCCCCTCGACCCAGGTGTGTCAAGTTGACACTAAAGCTATCTAGCACAGGTACCCTATGAAAAGGCCCAAGAGTAAGCAGTTGGGGCTTTCTGCCAAGAGCCTTGTGAGTGAGCCATCTTGGAAGCAGATCTTCCAGCCCTGGCGGAACTCTTCAGATTACAGTCAGCCTTCACTGCAGCCTCGGAAGGAATCCGAAGGCAGAAACAGCTCACTAATCTGCTCTAGATTTCTGATCAACAATGACTGTATGAGACTGTCACTTTACACTAAATTTTGGGTAATTTCCTGTGTAGCAACATAACTGGATCACTGTAAAAGTTTCCTAGGTGGCAGTAATACCTCCTAAATTTTTTTTTTCTCAACAAAACAGTCAGAGGATCCTTTTAAAACACAAAATGGGGCTGGTAAAATGGCTTAGCCAGTAAACATGCTTACTATAATCCTGATTACCTGAGCTCAATCCCTGGAACCCAGAGTAGAAGGAGGGAAGTGAGTGCTGAGAGTTGTCCTCTGACTTCCACATGAGCACCACAGCATGCACCCCCCAATCCTCCCCTACACAGATAAAAAACAGAAAGTTGCCTAGCATGGTGGAGCACGCCTTTAAGACCTCTGAATTGAAGGCCAGCCTGGTCTGCATAGTAAGTTCCAGGCCAGCTAGGTCTACAGAGAGGCCCTGTCTCAAAAAGACACACACACAAAAAACCCCAAAACCAGAAGGCCACAAAACAGCCAGGCACGGTGGCACATGCCTATAATCCTAGCACTTGGGAAGCAGAGGCAGGACTGCTACAAGTTTGAGTCTTCCCTGGGCTGCATAGTGAATCTTGAAGGCAGACTGTGCTATATACACTAGATACAGAGACTCTGCCTTAAAATACACACACACACACACACACACAGCCTCTAGCTAAAGTCTTTATAGATTCCTAACTGACCCATTCTAGGCAACTAATTTAATCCTGTTTCTTGCTCAACTCCCCTCTAGCCACACCCCTCCAGCCCCACAGCCTTCCTTACATGTGCTTAAGAACACACACCAGGGCCTGGAGAGATGGCTCAGTGGTTAAGAGCACTGACTGCTCTTACAGAGGACCGGGGTTTGATTCCCAGCATCCACACAGCAGCTAAGAACTGTCTTAACTCCAGTTCCAGGAAAATCCGACACCCTCTTCTGACCTCCGCAACATTGCACGACACGGGTGCACCAACCTACACGCAGACAGTACACTCATACACATAAAAACAAACAAACAAACAAAACACACACACACACACACACACCCCAAAAGCCACTTTTATCTGTTATTTATGTGATTTGGTCCCTCACCTGGTCTCTGTTCTACAGGCACCTTTTTGGTAAGATGTACCCACCACTACCACACATATACACTGGTATTTCTACTTGCCAGAATGTAAATCCCACAAGTGTAATAATATTGGCTTTTGTTTGAGACAAGTGTCTTGCTTATGTGGCCAGGCTGGCATGCTTCTGCCTTCCCAGTGCTGAGATTACAGGTGTGTACCACCATGCTCAGCTATCACTGTTTCAATGAATGTTGTATTCCCAACTCCTAAAATAGTGGCTGGTATATATTAAGTGACCATTAGATCTCTGATTGATTGATATAGCAAATTAGGTGATCCATATGATCACCAATAGTTTTACAATGTTGACAGTTCCATACCTTTTCATAGGGCAAAAAATCAAGTACAGTTTTATAGCACTTTTTTTCTCACAATAGCTGGTTGTGCTCTTCATTACATTAAAGGGAAAAAAAAAGCCCTTAGAGGTAATAAGATGCTGTCCTCATTTTACAATAAAGAAAATTAAGATTCAAAAAAATGGACAGGGGGCTGGAGAGAAGGCTCAGTGGTTAAGAGCACTGGCTGCTCTTGCAGAGGACCCAAGTGGCTAACAACTGTCTCTAACTCCAGTTCTGGGGAATCTGATGCCCTCTTCTGACTCCTCAAGAATTGTACAACACAGGTACACTTACACACATGCAGACAATATACTTTTTTAAAAATTTATTTGTTTTTATGTGTATGAGTGTACGGTCTGCATGTAGGTTGGTGCACCCATGTCATGCAATGCCATGAAGGTCAGAAGAGGGCGTCGAATTCTCCTGGAACTGGAGTCAAAGACGGTTCTTAGCCGCCATGTGAGTGCTGGGAATTGAACCCTGGTCCTCTGTAAGAGAAGTCGGTGCTCTTAACTGCTGAGCCATCTCTCCAGCCCCATCAGACAATATACTCTTTCACATAAAAATAAAATGTTTTTAATAAAATAAAAATAAACTTTAAAAATTAAAAATAATAGATAAATGGAAGAGGGGACAGAAGATGGTTCAGCAGGGAACCATGCTTGCTGCCTGACAATGCAAGCCTGATGACTTGATTTTGATCTTTGGAACAATGTAAAGGTGGAAGGCAAGAGACCATTCCATGCAGTTGTCTTCTGGCCTCCACATCTGTATACTATGGCACATGTGCCCTCTCCCATCATACGAACACTAATTTTTTTTTTTTTTTTTGGTCTTTTTGAGTCAGGGTCTACCTGTATTTCCAGCTGGCCTGGAACTTGCAATCTACACCAGGCTGGCCTCGAACTCACAGATCTGCCTGCCTCTGCTCTGCCTCTTGTGTTGGGATTAAAGGCAAGCACCACCACACCCAACACTAATTGTTTTTTTTTTTGTTGTTTTGTTTTTTGTATTTTTGAGACAGGGTCTCCCTTTAGTCCCAGCTGGCCTGGAGCGCACTCTGTAGATCAGGCTGGCCTTGAAGTCACAGAGATCTGCCTGCCTCTGCCTCCCAAGTGCTAGGATTGAAGGCGTGCGCCACCACGCCCGCCCACTAATTGTTTTTTTTTTTTTTTTTTGCGGTTCTTAGCCTCAGCCCTTAACGGCTGCGCTATCCCCACAGCCCCCACTAATTGTTTTTTAAAAGAAAGAAACACAACTGGTCAGTTGCAAAGAAGAAAATGAATCCCAATCTGATTCCAAATTCTATGCTCATTACATTAGCTGTCTCATAAGGCTGAAACTATAAAAGCACAGCACTGTGGAGCACTTCCTAATGCAGATGAAATAAAGACAGCCAAGCCTGAAGCTTTCTAAGAAAGGAGCAAAGAACAGCACAAGGTTCCTAAAGGAACATGGTGCAGGTGTATAAGGGCAACCCTGATCTGGCTTTGGTTTTGTTATGAGCTCACTCTATATATCAATTTGGGACTATCAATTCTCTTTCATAAGTCTTCTCAGGGCCTAGCCCTGGGGGGTGCAGGCTTGAAATCTCAGCTTCTTAGGAGGCTGAGACAGAAGAACCTCAAGTCCATCAAGTTTGACTTAGCGAGACCCTGTCTCAAAATAAAGAGGACTGTTATAGTTCAGTTGTAGAGCACTTGCCTAGCATGCACAAAGCCCTGGGTCCGATTCCCAGTACACATACAGAAAAAAAAGTCCTTTTAGTAAAATATGAATTATAACTCTGGCCTCCCTAACTCCAGGGATGACGTATAAATAGTAAATCTAGTGACGTTATTAGGTGTGTGGGGGCAAATTACAGCTCTACTCCTTGGGGAACTCAGGTATTAACTTGATCTGAATCTGTTTCTTCATGCATAAAATGTGAACATATAGAACCCATGTCATTAACTGATACATGGATTAAATAGGCCTTTACATGTAAATCATTTAGTAGAGCCTACCGTTTGTGAATATTTAGCAAATATTAACTACTATTATTATCATTATCGTGAGATACAGAGAGGAAAGGGGCAAGACATGACTTATAACTAACAAGCTCAGAATGTCAAAGTAGGGTAGAAGAGTGACTTCGGGCAGGGAGCGCACAAACCGAGACGCAAGATTAGCTGATCCTGGAGAAGGCTAAGAAGTGATCCTTGGGTTGGCTCCTGACGAATCAGAGTTCCAAGGACTGGGCAGCCAGCTGGGACTGGACTTTGGGGCAGATCTTGTGCAAAGGGGCAGGGGCAGGGGCACCGGGAGCTGCAAAACTCGGACGCACAGAGCAAGATCCTCAGGGAAGAGCAGCGACTAATCCGCCAGCCCAGAGACCTAGTTGTGAACACCAGGGTCTGAAGCTCTGTCTGCACCGACTGGGTCCCAGCGCAGTGTTTGCAGCAGGACGCGGAGGCCGGCCGACTGGAGTCCCTAAAACGGGTCCCAGCCCCTCTGTGGGCCTCGGGCTTCTAGGGGAAGCCGCGGTGCAAATGAGACTCCCGCGAACGCCCGGGCTGTGGTCCCGGACTGTTAAGCAGGCCACCTCCCGCCGGCCCCAGCCCTACCTTACCACCTTGGGCTTCTGGGGATTCCTGGAACATTCCTCCAAGGACAGAGCCGCCGCAGCCGCCAGCAGCCGAGCCGGGGGTGGGGGTGGGAGGGTGGCCCTCAGACCTGCCGGCGGCCAGACCCCGCCCCCCAGACTCCCGCCCTTTGCGAGGGCCCGCCCGGCCAGCAGCAAGCACTGGACCGCTACGCGGGTGAAGTGGCTCTCGCCATGTTGAGTACTGGCAGACAACTTACTAGCGAGGCTGACAAGGAAGGGGGGGATGTGTACTGAGATGTACAACCCCTCTCTCGAAATAGAGCCGGCCAAAGTCTCTGAATTCTAAGCAAGGGACGTTCTGAGGGGAGAAAAAAACACCTGTCCTCAATCTTCTGCCTTTAGCCTCAGCTGAAGTAATGCGCATGCGCAAAGCCAGGGCTCTAGGTATGCCTGTGCATTCACTGTTCCACTCACCAATTCAAAACAACTACTGCGTGGAAAGGATATGACTGTCCAGTGCTGATGAAATCTTTAGGACCACAGAATACTGTTTTGTTTTGTTTTTTCACTTCCGATTCTGATCCTCCAAGGAGCCTCAGGGGACACAACATCCACAACAAAATTAGTCCTTTGGAGCACTCAGTATTTTGCTCGTCTTACTTTGCCGGAATATTTTAAACGTGACTGAAAGGGCGTAGTTTGTCCAATTTTCTGCTCAAGTTTGATGATCTCTAAGTGACTGTTTCCTCTCCATGAATGAGGCGTTATTCTCATAGTATATTTGTGCATAAATTATTAAGGGATCTTATTTTATTTATTATTTTTTTATTTATTTTATTTATTTCTGTGTGTATGAATGTACTGTCTGCATGCAAGTGTGTGCACCCGTGTCGTGCAAAGCCGCGGAGGTCAGAAGAGGGTGTGGGATTCCCCTGGAACTGGAGTTCTCCTGGAATTGGAGTTTCAGATGGTTCTTGGCCGCCATGTGGGTGTTGGGGATCGAACCCGGGTCCTCTGTAAGAACGGTCAGCGCTCTTAATCGCTAGGCCATCTCTCCAGCCCCTTATTTATTATCGTTATGTGTAGGAGTGTTTTGCCTGGATGTAAGTGCACCAGTGTCGTGCAATGCCCACAGAAGCCAGAAGAAGGTGTCAGATCCCCTGGAACTGGAGTTAAGGTGCTGGGAATCAAACTTTTCCCCTCTATTTGCCTCCACTTGGCGCTGGGTGATTTTTTTGGTTTTGATTTTTGGTGTTTTTTTTTTGTTTTTTGCTCTTTTTGAGACGGGGGTCTCTCCCTTTAGTCCCAGCTGGCCTGCAACTCGCTTTGTAGACAAGGCTGGCCTTGAGCTCCCAGAGTTCTGCCTGCCTCTGCCTCCCGAGTGCTAGGATTAAAGGCTTGAGCCACCACAACCGGCTGTTCGGTGTTGTATTTGAGACAGGGTCTCACTGTATATCCGTAGTTGGCCTGGACCTCACTATATAGACCAAGCTGGCATGGAGCTCACAGGGATTAAAGGCAGGGACCAGCACACCGAAAAGCTCTGGTTTTAGAAGGATAACAAAAACCAAAGGTAATGAACTTCTAAAATCTATATGTTTACCCGGGCATGGTGGTGCACGCCTTTAATCCTACCACTCAGGAGGCAGAGGCAGGCAGATCTTTGTGAGTTCAAGGCCAGCCTGGTCTACAGAGAGAGTTCCAGGACAGCTGGGGCTACAGGGAGACCCTGTCTTGAAAAGACAAAAAAATAAATAAATAAATAAAAAATGTGTACATTTAGATTCTGTAAGAGGGGTCCACACTGACTCCATTTTAAGTAAAGTCACCATTTTGAGAATTTAAGCATCAGTTTACTGGAACCTGCCCAATTCAAGGAAAAGGTCAGTTGCTTGAGGTTTACTGGAAACTAACCAGTTGGGGGGTGAGGGGGGGAGGTCCCTTGCTGGAGGTGCCAAGAATAGCCAATAAAATTAAACTTGTTAAAGATAACTGTTGGTATGTGAGCCCAGGTGGACTGACCCAATACTTCCTCGTTACAGTTGCAGGTTGTGTCTAAAGATAACTGTTGGTATGTGGGGGCAGATGGATTGACCTAATCATGAGTTGTAACCCTGCTATTATCCAATGAGGCTAGAATTTACCCAAACCCCGTTAAAATGCCCTTAGTCCCTATATGAAAGGCCTGTGAGCCAAGTTATTGGTGATGGAGCATATTTTTTCTCCCACCCCAGGATGCTGGTTTACTTTTTCCTGAAATAGTCTTGGTTTTCCATCCTTCAGTGTTTCTGGTGTGGATTCTCAAACTGTAACAATTCCGTCCCTGAAGACTCAGTACCCCAAGGGTGAAGCCAGGAATCTGCATGTTTGCAAATACCCTAGATGATTCTGATACACTACAAACACATGAGGCTGAACTATTTTTTGGTCTTTTCCAGACAGGGTCTCCCTGTAGCCCCAGCTGGCCTGGAACTCACTCTGTAGACCAGGCTGGCCTTGAACTCACAAAGATCTGCCTGCCTCTGCCTCCCAGGTGCTAGGATTAAAGGCGTGCACCATGAAGCCCGACTCTTCTTTTTTTTTTTTTGGAATGAACTTTTTTTTTTTT
>VZQC01011061.1:100869-116446 GCA_009823505.1 Rhizomys pruinosus | reverse complement strand
CTTCTAATACCTCCAGAACAGCACCAACCTGGAGACAAAATCGCTCGCAATACCTAGAACTAGTGCCGGGAACACTACAGCATCTCAAAGACCGACAATCTCCCTACCGCTCCTCGGCCCCCCCCCCTAGGCTCCGCACGCACCACATATAAAATGCAAACATGCACTTTAGCCAAACTTACAAAGTACCATAATCCAGCCCCGGGCGTTGTGAGTGCATTGGCACTTTATCAGCAGCACATTTGGGATAGCAGGGCAGGCGGTCTTTTGGAAGTCAAAGGGCTTAGCCTGGTCTTACAGGTTAGGTTCTGGCCAGCTGCGGCTACCAGGGAGACCCATGTCTTGAAAAGACACACACAAAAAAAAAAAAAAAAAAGTCCATAGTCTTTACCAGTCTCAAATCCATCCTCAAAGTTCCCCGTCTTTTAGTTTTGTTCATTTTTTCTTTTTACTTTCTTTTACCCGCCGGACGTGTCTGACGCACTGCCTTAAATCCTAGCACTTTGGGACGCAGAGCAGGCATGATCTGTGAGTCAAGGCAGCCTGGTCTACCAGAGTGAGTTCCAGGACAGCTGGGGTACAGGGAGTACCTGTCTGAACAAGACAAAAAAAAAAAAAAAAAAAAAAAAACGGTCTACTCCAAAGTCTCTTCTGAGATCAGGCCAACCTCCTCGCTCGCTCCTGTAAATCAAAAGACAAATTACATACTTCCCAACATACAGTGGTGAACTGAAACACATCCCATTCCAAAAGGGTGGAATAGAGGAATAGTGAGGAAACTTGTACCAAAAGACTGAAAACCTGCAGGGCCAACACCAAGTCCAGTAGCTCCATGGTGACTTCTGGGACTGACTTCCAAAGGGTTTAGATGTCTCAGCTCTTCCATCTTTGCATGCAACATACATCACTTTTAGGCTTGTACCTCTCCACTCTGTATGCAGTTTTCCTTGGCAGATGTCTCATAGGTCTGGCATCTCGAATGTATTCTTGGAGTCTCCGCTGCCAAACAGGCTTCACATTCCACGGCTTCCATCATGCAATGGCCTATTGGGGCTTTCTTTATTCAGGGACACCCCCTGCTGCACTCTGTGAGGCAGCTTCTCTGAAACCATTTGGAAAGAACTGAAGGGACCCCTTCACTTCACTTTTGCAAACTTCATGCCTCTTAAAACCAGCACCACGTGAATTAAAATGCCAAGTTTGGCTGCAATTTGGGATTGGACCTTGGCTTATTTCAACTACATTTGCAGTTTTTCTCTGCCGTGGACTTATTGGAGCAGAAAATGCTTTCAGTATTTCCCTATTTCAAAAGTTGCAGGATTAGCTGGGTGTGGTCTGGCCCTGAAGGTACTGATTCTGTTGTTTACTTGTAATCTCGAGGCCTCTCCTATTCATTGTACAATGTTTACTTGTAAAATAGCTAGGCCTCTCCTTATCAAAGGGATCGTCTTCTTCACATGCCTTGGCCCACCTTTAATCTTCCTAATGTACTTTTCAGATCCGAATAGTCATCTCTGCATTTCCTTTCTTGCCCACTCGCTGCTCTTCTTACTTATAGATCTGTATAATGTTCACATTAAAAGCCACGCCACCATTTCCTAATTTGGCTGTCTTGAAATATCCACCAAAGACATTAGTCCATTGCTTTTTCAATTTAGCATCAGGCAACCATTTGCGGCTGCGGGCAACTGCTGCCAGACTCTTTATCAAAAGATCCCAGTTGCAGATTGTTGTTGTGTGGCGCACGCCTTTATCCTAGCTACTGGGAGGCAGAGGCAGGAGCGCTTTGAGTTCAAGGCCATGCCTGTTCTACAGAGTGAGTCCAGGCACACTGGGCTACAGGGCAGACCCGTTCTTCGGAAAAAGACCAAAAAAAAAAAAAAATTCCCAGTTGCTGCCCTAAGTCTTTATCCTCCTCAGGAACCACATCTTTTGCAGCCATCGCTTTCTTCCAGGCACCTACTAGAATGGGCTATTAAGCTCTGCTTACAGTAGTAAATAGCTTTTCTAGCCCAAGTTTCCAAAGTCTTCCACATTTCTTTTTTTTTTTTGAGACAAGGTCTGCCCTTCTCTCAATTCTCCTACCTCACCTTCCTGATAAGATCATGATATTTGTATTAGTCACCTTTTTGTTGCTGTGATAAACACCCATGACCAAAGGAGCTTATAAAAGGAAAGTTTATTTGAGCTTCACGATCAATGTTTCCAGGGAATCAGATGTCATGTGGTGGAAGCACTTTGGGTGGCCAGGAGCTGGGGTAGCAAGCCGAGGGTCACATTCACAATGAGCACAGGAGCAGAGACAGCGACTGGAGACCACAATGCTTATTAAACTCACTAAGCCACCCCCATTAACTACTTTCTTCTAGCATGGGCCACACCTTCTAAGACCTCCACGAACAGTGCCACCCACTTGGAGACAAAATGTCTGAATACTTTTAGCCTATGGGGGACACTCAATTTAACCCCACAGTAGACAGGCTGGCCTTGAACTCACAGAAGATCCCACTGCCTCTGCCTCACCGAGTGCTGGGATTAAGTCACCTGTACCACCACGGCCCCAGCCCCTTTAAAAATACGTGAATTTTTTTTTCTGTTTAGAGACAGGGTCTCCTGTAGCTTCCAGCTGTCTGGAACTTCCGCTCTGCTAGGACCAAGCTGGCCTAGACTACACGAGATCCGCCTGCCCTTTGCTTCCAAAGAGCTAGGTTAAAGGCGTGCCGGCCACCACGCCCGGATAAATCTTAGAGTCTTTATATTACACTTGATCGGTGATCGTGAGTAGCTCGCATGGCTGCTGGGACATAAATTCTGGTCTTCTAAGAGAGCAGCAAGTGTTCTACACTGACCCTCTTCCAGCCCGACTATTTACATTTTTTTTCTTTAGTTTTACACTTTTTTTGGTATTTGAAGATACCTCCCCCCCCCACCCCACGCCCCCCCCGTGGGTCTCCCTTTTAAGTTACAGCTGTTCTGCAGCTCACTATTCTAGACCAGGCTGGCTTGAACCCACATATATCCACCTGCCTCTACCTACTCCTCCGCTGAACGCTATGCCTCCTGAGTGCTGGGGATTAAGGCAGCACACACCTTGGCCATGATGTGTAGTGTGTGGTGTGGTTTTTTGTTTGTTTTTCTGATTTATTACATTTATTTAAGTCGGGTGGCCACAAGGCATTGTGCCCGGTCAGAGGACAATTGAGGGAACTGTCCTCTTTGTAACTAGGATAATTCCCGAGAGAGGGACACTCAGACACAAAATCAGCCAATATTAGAAGTCTTTTACCAGCTTGACAAACTACTACACCAGACTCCCCTGATTCACAGGAATGTTATGTAGCACCAGTCACGAGAACAGGGAAGTGTTTATATATGAAAAACTGTTTCCAGGGGTGAAAAGTTTAAGATCCCAAGCTTAGGGGTGGTAAGCCCCTCATAACATTCTATTTCTTTAAAACAGCCAAGCACAAGTAAGCATGCCATGCGAGATTGAGTTAGATAACATTCGTTCTAAGCTGCTAGGCACCATTACTGACCTTTCTGATCTTCTGAAAACTCCTGTCCCAGTTCAATTGAATTAAACTTTTCTTTTATTCTCATACTTTGAGTTAACTTTTAACTACTGGACTCAGCTGAGGCTCATAATATGGAGTAGTTATGGGCAATCTTGAGGGGCCTTAGCATATTCCCCACTCATTTTATGGGCAGGAGTCAAATCTTTAGACTCATATTGGGACAGAGGATTATGTATTGATTATTTTAATTTTTGGGGGGGTCTTTTCGAGACAGGGTCTCCCTGTAGTCCCAGCTGTCCTGGAACTCACTCTGTAGACCAGGCTGGCCTTGAACTCACAAAGATCCACCTGCCTCTGCCTCCCAAATGCTAGGATTAAAGGCTTGCACCACCACACCCAGCAGTGGGATTTTTTTTAGAGGTTTTTTTTTTTTCATTATTTTATGTGTATGAGTGTTTTGCCTGCATCTGTGTAAGTGCACCCATTTCATGCAATGATGGCAAGGCCAGAAGAGAGCATTGGATCCCCTAGAAGTAGAGTTAAGTTCAGTTGTCAGCCACCACTCGGGTGCTGGGAACCCAAATAAGAGGGACAGAGTAGGTGTTTAAGATTAACCAAGTGTTTTGTTTTTCTTAAGGTAACTGAGGATCTGATTTTCAGGGGTCACTCAAGTTTTGGAGGGAGACCTTGGTTCCTGTGGTAGCAGTTCCATCTACAGAGGATATGTCAAGTCTTGCTAGACGGATGCTTTCTGTTGACCCTCTTGTTTGTAGACTGGACACTGGCTTGAGTCCCTCTGGTGCCTCTGTGACCTCTCTGAACAAGAAGACAAGTGACCCACTGTTGGCTTCTTCTGAGTCATGAGGTTCCTGCCTCCCAGGTCATCAGCCTCACAGCCTTAGGTATGGCACTCAGTCCTGGAAATGGCTCGACTGCTGGGGGCTGCAAGGATGGAAGCAGGAGGGAGCAGAGGATGCTCTGTGAGGTAGCAATGAACCCAAAACTGATCAAAGAAAGACTGGGAGTTGCATCAGTGAGCAAAACTCATTTATTGCAAGGGTTTTAAGCACTTATATAGTATCGTTGGGCTCTTTGACCAAGAGGTAGGCAGGACAGAGGAGAAGCCTGTGTGTGTTCTGCAACAGCTAAATTTTTATGGCAGGAAAACCATAGGGCCCTCCTCCACTCCTCCAGGTAAACTTATGGCTTTCACCATTTCTTCCAGGGGACAGGATGGACATGCCTCAGGAGGGATAAGCTTTAGGAATGCTACTCTTCAAGCTACACTCCCCTGGGGGTTGGGCTACAGGTGCCTGATGTTCAGTATGTTGAGTGGGAGTGGCTCCTATCTCCTGCCAGCCTTCTAGGTTTTCTGGGAAAGAAGCCAGCTCTCTTTATACTCAGTCATAATGAATTTATCTGGCCCCACAATCCACAGTTACAGGACATTTCAAGAGATGTACCCATAATCCCCTGGGACTTAGTTGACCTCAGGAGGTCAAGGAACAAAACAGTACCATCAGCCCCTTTTTCCATATTAGAATGGGCTTTCAAGTATGGTTGTTAATCATCTGAGAAGGTTAGTTATACCAGTCTAATATTTACTTATTTAGTATTTATTTTTGGTCTTTTTGAGACAGGATCTCCCTGTAGCCCCAACTGGCCTTGAACTCACAGAGATCCACCTGCCTCTGCCTCACTAGTGTTAGGATTTAAGGCCTGCGCCACCACACCTGGCCTGTCTAATATCTTTTAGTATGACATTGAAGAGTCATTTGACCTCATTTCCCAGGTGTAAGACTACTATGTCCAAAGAATTGTCAGGACCTGATAAGGCCCCTTTGGAACTTAAAAAGAACCTATTTACCAAAATTTCCATACCAGGTATCCTTAACCATTACAGGTACCATGACAAAAGGGGTTGTTTGACAAAGACAGAGGTGGTGTTAATACACTTAGACAAAGTACATCTGTGGCAACAGATCAGGAATCTAGTAAATGCTGATGCTGTAAACCAAAACTGTTAAACAGAATAAATAGTTACAAGTTACATGGTGCAAGGAAAGTCCAACAAGTTTCTCCTTTACTGTGGCCCTTCATTCAACCAGTCGTTGCTCCCCTCTCTACTGAAGGTAAGTACAATGGAACATGAACCACTTCAGGAGCACAGTCAGAGAGCAAGACTCAAAACTTTATTTTCCAGTACAGAGTATATAGGAAGCTTCTACCAATCAGCACAGAGTGCATCCAATCACTGAAAAGTTCAACTTAATCATGTAGTTACATAGCCCTCTGTAGATGTTTACATGCTGTTTACAAGCTCAGCACAGGGGGTGACTGATCACAGCGGGGAGGCTGCATGTAGCTGTTGCCAGGAAGGGCAGTATGTTGATGGAGCGGCAAGAAATCAGCAATGTGTCTTACTGATCAGTCCTGGGAGTGGCCTACAATTTACTAGTACAAGGAAGTTGTCAGGTCAGTGTCTTTGATTCATGCTTGACCATCTTCCACATGCTGTCCTTCCCTTCTTGGCTCAGCTAAAGGACTTGCCTCCTGCCTGCAGGCTGGCAGTCTCTGGGCTCTGCTCCTGCAAGAAGGGGGGAGGGGAAACCGCCAGAGATCCCCCGTAGAATGAACACACACACACACACACACACGCACACACACGCACACACACGTGCAGGTGCACGGAGAGCTGAGGAGGATAGGAACTTCATTTATTTTCTGTCAGTGAGGTCTATATATTCAAGACTGCAGTGTTTTGGGCAAGGAAGTGGGGAGCAGGTGGAAGGGAGGGGTGAGCCAACTTGGTTCTAATGGGGGGCTCCAGAACTCCGGTTTGTGCAACAGGTAGCTAGAGGTGTGACATTCTGCTCGATGCCTCAAGGGAAGGGGCCTGGAAGTTTGCAGAGATAGGGCGAAGCAAGAATCATTGTAATATCCTGAATCTTCTGGCTACAAATAACTCTGGAAGCCCACAGAGATATCAGAGAACTGGAGATCTCCTGGGACAGGTCTTACAATTTCTTGCTTCAAGCCACACACAAAGTTCCATTCTCACATCCCACCCTTTGTTTTTTAATTAAAATGGAGCAGTAATGTCAAGGTCCTCTAGGGAGTACCCTGGGATGGACTGGTATTGGACTAGAACAGTCTTAGACACAACTTCAGTGAGTGTATTGATTCAGTTTTTGATAAACCAGAGGACACGGGGTGTGATAGTCAGGAGAATTCCTAGGGTGACAATGGGTCCCAGCAAGGGAAGTAGCCAGGAGGTCAGGGGGTTGGAAAACCATGGGACAGAAACTTGTGGGGAGTATCTATCATGGAGTTCTTTCCTGAGATCCCTTAGAGTTTTAACATTCTGCTCAACAATACCAGACTCATTTAAATAAAAACAACATTCTTCTCCCAGGAACACGCAGGTTCCCCCATTTTCTGCAGTTAACAAGTCCAGGGCTCACAGGTTTTGCATCACCACCTCAGCCAGAGAAGTTATCTGCCTCTGGAGTGATTCAAGGCTGTTCGTTGTGGACGCCATTGCTTCATCAAGCTTAGTTTGGAAGTCCGCTTCCATGCTGTAAACCTTCGCTAGGGCTCCGCCTGCCATTCCCATCAATGCCGTGGAGAGGGCGAGGCCTAGGCTGACCAGAGCCAGAAGAAAATCTCTCTCTTTTGATGGTCTGGGTCCAGCCACAGCATCCAAGCAACTTCCTCCTTCTCATAAAGGAAGAGCCAAGGGGTGATAATTACGGGCAAACAAATTCCAGAACCAGTAGCATTTGCACAGAGGGATGTGGTGCCATCACACCAGAGAAAGAATGGTGATTTGACACACAGTGTCCTGTCGAGAGGGACACTTCGGAGGCAACTGGGGTCTGGGGCTGCTGCAGCTCTTACTAAACAAATAGGAAGTGTAGTGAGTTGGTTGAAGAGAGGAATGCCTTGAAACACTGGCTCTGTCTCCATGGAGGCAGATTCCTGTAAAGAGGTGTTAGAGGGGATGGCAGCAAAAAGAGGGCATGTGAGGGATGTACAGAAAAAACATCGGGAGACGTTAGGGTGGGTGGTGTAATTGAGGAGATCTCTGGTGTATTCAATTTACTGAGGCCATGTTACAATGGACTGCAGCTTTCCTTCCATTTTGGATTCCTATAACAGAATGTGAGATTGAGTGAGGATGGGTTGAGGAGCTAGAACAAGCTGGTGAGAGATACGGATATCTGCCATAGGGTACCAGGCATTGCTGTAAGGGTAGAATTTTCCCTGTACTCCAGCTCTCCAGTACTCACTCCATGGGTCCTGTATATTAATTTTATACTGGTTATTTTGGATTTGAAACAGGCTTCTTGGGCTGTGAACACTCTCCAACCTGCAAGACCAGAATCTACAACCACCATAAGTATCAGATTCCTGCAAACACCATTCCTTGTTAAGATAGGAGAAACAGGGGCTGGAGAGATGGCCTAGCAGTTAAGAGCGCTGACTGCTCTTACAGAGGACCCAGGTTCGATCCCCAGCACCCACATGGCGGCCGAGAACTGTATGAAACTCCAATTCCAGGAGAACTCCAGTTCCAGGGGAATCCGACACCCTCTTCAGACCTCCGTGGCATTGCACAACATGGGTGCACAAACCTGCATGCAGACAGTACATTCATACACATACAGAAAAAAAAAAAAAAGATAGGAGAAACAGATAAAGGGTGCCTGAGAGGTAATGGTGGAATTGGAAAACACAGTAATTGTGATTGCTTCACTACAGCCTTGCAAAGGACAGTCACTGGTTCCAATTATCTGATTTCTCCCCTCCCAAGTTTCTCTGACAAGGAATTGCCAGACATGGGTCCAAGTCGGTGGTCTATTCACAGGCTGGGCAGAGGCAGAGTTAGCTTGAACTATTATGAGAGCAGCTAGAAGGATCACAGATGGGTGCGGAGGGGGGACACATGGAGTTTGCAGAAGTGAGGAGTTGGTCATCTTTTAAGCCTTGGCACACTTGTCTGCACTCTGAATTCATTCCCTCCCAAACAATATTTTTGAGGAGTATCTCTCTGGCTGTAAAATTTGGGATCTTCCTCTCTGGGCTGCTTTTAGTTCTTAAGATAAAGTCAGACAGGGGTTCCTCAGGTTTTTGCCTAGGAAATAATAATGAACTGGCTTGAGAGTCAGTGGATGGTGTAATTCTATCCCAGGCATGTAGGGTGCAAAGGCGGACCTGGTCAAAGTACCCTGGAGCCAGTCCAGCCTGTTGCATCCCTGTGCTTAAATCTCCTTCTCCAAAGAGCCGCTCATAACCCCAGTCTGTGTTATGTTGCCCTTGATTTCTCCGAACATGTTGGAGACATTCATCTCTGTATAGTGCTTCCCATTGCAAAAATAGTGGACCTGGGAGTAAAGACCTACAAATATCTCTCCAGTCCTGTGGAGTGTTAAGAGAAGTGCAAAAGCTCTGGAGAATGGACTTTGTCCACAGTGCCTGGACGCCATCTTCTCTGACTGCTTGCCTGAGTTCTTTTAACTCACTTGCCTGGTATGGGTACCAGTTTAGAGGGTGAGCCCGAGTCAGAGCTAAATTAACAGGGTATGCCAGTAATTGAAGATCTGGGGTATCCCGAATCTGGCACAGTTTTTCTGTAGCAGAGAGAGAAGAGGTTGAGGGTGAAGGTGTTTCTGGCCTCTTGACAGGGAGTGGCTGATAACTAGGGGAAAGGTTAAGGCTAGCCACTTGGATGTTTTTATTATCCTGTTCTATTTTTACTGGGTCTGAAGCTTGGGGCTTTTAGAGGGAATTTTATTGGGGTTTTCAAGGGAAGTTTTAGCAGGTTGAGAGGAGGGGGTCTGCGATTTAATTTTGTTGTTTTCCTTTCCTGGCATGGTTTGGTGAGAAGGCCCTAAGCATTGTCTCACCGCAGCTAGAATGGCAAGAACGTGACAGATGCTGGAGCATTTTCTTGCTGTCTAGCATTCTGTGCCACACGCGTCCAGAATTCTGAACTCCATAAGTCTGCAGGGGATATCCATGGGGCAATATTAAGAGTCTCACTCCAAGCTGGGCGTGGTGGCGCACACCTTTAGTCCTAGCACTTGGGAGGTAGAGGCAGTAATGGGGAGTGGGGAGAAAGGACTAAGTTCATGTCCTCTTTTTAGGGTACCATCATATCACATTTAGAAGGCTCAGACAGGAGCACATAGTTTAGAGGAAATAACACAGACCTGAAAGTAGTGTTCGGTGAAGTACCAGAAAAAGGTCCAGCAGTTGACCCAACGGCCATGGGAGGTCCTGTACCATTCAGTAGTGTCATGTGAACAAACTATAGATGTCAGTTGTTGGGGCTGGAGAGATGGCCTAGCCGTTAAGAGCAGTGCTGACTACTCTTGCAGAGGACCCGGGTTCGATTCCCAGCACCCACATGGCGGCCGAGAACTGTCTTTAACTCCAGTTCCAGGGGAATCCGACACCCTCTTCTGACCTCCATGGCATTGCACAACACAGGTGCACAAACCTACATGCAGACAGTACACCCATACATATAAGGAAAAAAAAAGGGCCAGGATACAGAGTCAGGGGGGGAAAAAAAGATGTCAGTTGTTGAATTTAAGGTTGAACCACAAAAGCCCATCATGTCAGGTCAATTTAGTCCTCAAATTTTTATTTTTTATTTTTTGAGCCAATATTTTATTGAAGCTCTGTGCATTTCATATAAATCAAATTACACTACAAATCAAATCTAGACCCATGCCCCTCTCTCTGTCCCCCCACCCCACCAGAGCTCATGCATTCTGCTAAACATGTTTTTCATCTTTTTCTCAGTATCTCTCAAAATTCTCGCAGAGTTTAGTGTTTCGAGCAGTTCACCATTTCGGTCAGTTCTTTGACACAGTCTTTTCTGTTATTGTTATTCTTTCCAATATGCATCACTCCAAAATATGCACATTATGCATGCCACATATACCATAGGTTTTAGCATTTTAAGCTTATGATCTTTTTAATTTTTAAAATTTTATTTATTTCTGTATGTGTATGAATGTACTGTCTGCATGCAAGTTTGTGCACCTGTGTCATGCAATGCCACAGAGATCAGAAGAGGGTGTCAGATTCCCCTGGAAGTGGAGTTCTCCTGGAAGTGGAGTTCTCCTGGAAGTGGAGTTTCTCCTGGAAGTGGAGTTCTCAGCCACCATGTGGGTGCTGGGGATCGAACCTGGGTCCTCTGTAAGAGTGGTCGGCGCTCTTAACTGCTAGGCCATCTCTCCAGCCCCATGCTCTTTTTTTTAATTAGGCCAAAAGATGTCATGTTTGAAGTCTCCTCCTTGGCAAGCCCAAACCACCATCAGTTCTGCCCTCATGTTCCACAATGTGATTTTCCCTTCCCATGGTCACCAAATGAGGTACAGTAAGCACCGCATCTTGTCTTGATCTTCCTGTACTGGTATACATGATATGGCCTGGGTAGTCCAACAATGGCAGTCTATACTCTGAAGAGGCTGAAACCCCAGTAGTAGCTGCGCACCTGTGTCGTGCAATGCCTCAGAGGTCAGAAGAGGGTGTTGGATTCCCCTGGAACTGGAGTTCTGTTGGAATTGGAGTTACAGACAGTTCTCAGCCGCCATGTGGGTGCTGGGGATCAAACCTGGGTCCTCTGCAAGAGCAGTCCGCACTCTTAACCACTAGGCCATCTCTCCAACTCCCAGGCTTCCCTTTTTGAAGCATGAGCAGACTTTCCTCTTTATAGACTGGACACTGGCTAAAGTCCCATTAGTGGATCTCCAAGACCTCCCTGCACAGAAAGACTGGTGACTCACATTTGCAGGACATTTCAAGAGATGCTGCCGTGCATAGACCCCTAGGACTTAGTTGACCTCTGAGAGCAAAGAACAAAGTTAATCCTTAAGACCCTCTGCCAAATTGGTATGGGCATTAAGTATGGTCGTTAAGCATCCAGAAAGGCTAAGTTACACCAGCCTGATAACTTGACTACTTTATAATATTTTAGAAAATGCTTGGGAACAGCCGGTCGTGGTGGCGAGCCATGTAATCCAGCACTCAGGGGGCAGAGGCAGGGGTGTGGAGCGTTGTGAGTTCAAGGCCAGCCTGGTCATACAGAGGAGTTCCAGACAGCTGTGGCTACAGGGAGACCCTGTCTCAAAAAAGCCAAAAAAAAAAAAAAGAAAGAAAAAAAAGAAAGAAAATGCTTGGACAAAGGCTCAAGCAGCCTTGTACAAGAAATACTAAGAAGCACTCCCCAAAAATAAATACTGTGGTTAGACAAATGTCAGGACAAACTAGTTTTTTCCCCCATTCCTTTGATCTTATATTTCCCTAAAGTGTACATACATATCCTTCATCCAAATACCAAAATGTCCTAGCTCTGAAAATACATGGTAGCTTCAAACTATTTAGAGATTCACAATATAAGAGCACCAGTTGTTTTTCTGTCATTAACTGTGCCAGTTGGCCTTACAACTAGAGCACAGGTGCTTGCAGCCAAAGAGAGGGATACCAATTTGGTCGTTTTGGTTTTCTGAGGCAGTGTTACTTCAGTTAGCAGATATTTGGTAGATCCATCCATTTACCTTGCAAAGTTCAGGAGTTTTTTCTTTCACTGCCTTCATGAATTCATTTTTTGCTATGTCACCAATTTTTGTTACACCATCATCACTGAAGGGGACTTGGGTGGTATTCCGCTCTTCGCATGTATAGAGAGGTGCAAAACACTGGCGTGCCATTCTACTCTGCCGGTCTTAAGATGAGTGTTTTTCGGGCGGATATATACACAGGAGTGGGATAGACGGGGTCAGGTGGCAATCCGTCCTTCATTTGATCTCGGCCATCAGGTTCTCCACACTGCTTTCCATGGGTCTGTATGAGTTTACATTCCCACCAGCAGTGCGACGAGTGTTCCCTTTCCCCACACCTCTCCACAAATTTGGTATCATTGTTGTTTTCTTTTTTATGTGTAATCTGTACCTGTCTGCATGTAGGTTTGGTGCACCCGCGTCGGCAATGTAATGCTGTTGAGGTCAGAAGAGGGGTGTCAGGTTCCCCTACACTGGAGTCACTTTACGTGAACTCCCTACTCATTTTTAGGAGGTTTATTTCTGGGGAGTTTTTGCATCTCATAGGTAAACAAATCATATCATCCGCCCCGCGGGGATCGCATTCCTTCCTTTTTTCCATTCGTCGCATCCTTTCCTTTCCTTTAAGTCTGACTCAAATTAAACACGATATAGGCAGGAAGTTATAATTCCGGGCGGCACGAACTGGCAGTAAGTTGGGGCGAGGTGAGGATGCATATTGTGACACGACGAAAGGGGTCCGGAACGCTTGCCCGACAGTGGTTCGGACGTGGGACAGCTACCGCACCTTTACGGGGCTAATTCTTCTAAAAGTCCAAATGCCTATTCAAGGAAATCTCACATCAGTTCTCTCGCATTTCGAACTATCATGTGTGCATGCTCGTGCTATGTGCACGTTTATAAAACCTGAAGCTTCTCCCATTTGCTAGAATGCGTTACCGACTCCCATCCACTTCCCGGCTACCGGCACTGTTCAGCCACAGCACCCGTGCTGAGCCTATTTTGCCTAGAATTATAAACGCGTCTTTAAATAAAATACAGAAAATAAATGAAAAATCTGAAGAACTTCAATTGCCTGCTGCTCGTTGTGATGATAAGTTTATTATGTGTGTACTTGGCAGTCCCTTTATGTGAAAGTGAGTTACTACTCCTTGGGTAAAAAAGGAAGTCAAGTTAACTTCAGAATCAATCGCATTGTGCTCGTCTGTCTATTGATTTGCTTACATTGGAGCAAACGATGTAATGGCCCTCACGCTAGATTGTTCATCAATAATCTCCATCTTTCTTTTTACTTTGAAGTCTTGTGTCGAAATAATTAAAACTAGACACCTGGAGACCAATGGCATGTAGAGATGCACACGCTCTCATTGATAAAGCCGTACGCATCTTCAGGTGGATGGTCAAGCGAGGCAGGAACAGCTCGACACTCCTTTCGTGAGTTCATGTGAGCCAGCCTCGGCTCTACAGACAGTGAAGTATCCAGGACGCTCGTGGTGACACTTGAACAGAGGAGACACCTGTACTCAAAAAGTCCAGAAAAAAAATAGCAGACACCATCTTCTATCCCTACATGGCAGACAGTTTCGATTGAGACGTCAGACACAATAATAAGATTTGAAACAAATGAGAAATATTTTATTTCACATCCACTTACCTTAGTTGGTGTCTATCCAGTGAGAGTGAGATGTGTTTCACCTTGTAGAACAGCATGATAGATGGAGTTTTGAGGTTGTGTTTCGCGTAGTCCAATGCTAACCCAATCGTATGTCCTTTATGTGATGAGGAGTTTAGTCCATTATATTTAAGGTTATAACTTGCACAGTACCATGTCGTGTCTGGCGTTGGCAACTGTTCACCTAATACTCATATCTTCCATCTATTGATGCATATTTCGATCTAAGTTGGCTAACTGGTCGGAAGCCTCTTGGCATGCTATTTAGATCTTCTTCTAGCTCTTAATCACAGGAATGAGCCTTGGGGCACTACCGACGTTCTTCTCACCGTCCATACCACTTTCCTGTCCGTGTTGGGTGCCACAAGTGTGTTATACAACTGAAAGCGGAGGTATAGTATTCTCATGGCCATTGTATTCTACTCATCTTGCAGTATGTATATGCTTACATGGTAACAGATGCCATGTTTATTCGTTCAAAACATCAATCAGCTCTTTCACAATATGAGCATAAGACGACTGGACCAATCTTTTGCTGGAGTGAGTACCGATAACAATGCTGACGGAATGTGGCTATGACAGAATGAAGTCCTGTGGTAACACTGAGTGGAACATGCGCTTTGACATCACATGAGCGTACTTCGTTAGCTTTGCAGTAGAGGATATGACACATAGAAAAGTGACAGATTCATAATGAACTCTTGATCAGGTGAAATGTCACCTGGATAGTACTGAAAAGAACGATTTGCTTGTCTTAATCTCGAACTCGGTAACACATTGTGCGCCTTCTCAGAATTTATGTGCGTAAAGCTTACATAGATGCAAGGGGATTATTTCTTCTAGATCATCTGTGTGCGTGATTGCTCAGCATTCCACTATTGCCTAGTCGGTAAGTATTGTCAGATAATGGCTTAGTCGATTATAGTTAATAGTGATCGGGGTAGAATTTCATCTATATATGTGGCTGCGTTAGAAGAGATCTGATCAATACCATTCGTGCTGAGGAGTCTCTAATTCACCGTCCGGTCTATCCGCTATGATGCAGGCACAGGTGTTTGGATCTTTTCATAGTGTCCCCTATTTGTGTAGGGTGTGTTAACATTTTGTGTCATATATCGGTTTTGTAATTATGTAGATATTAGTAAGGTATATTGTTTTAGTACACTTGAGGTGGAATATATAAAGTAGTATAGTCAATTATGATAATTGGTTGTTAATGTATATACTTGTTTGTTTTCTTAAAATTTAAAATTTTTTATTTTTTATGCGTAGGAGTGTATCCTTGCACTGTCATGCAGGGAGTGCTTAAGCGCGACGCAGCGCTAGTGATCGTGCAGATTTAGGCCCATGGAGAGTCAGGAAGACGGGTCGTGTCGACTTACGCCTGAGAATCTGGAGGCTTGTCACTATCACGTGGCGGAACTTGGAGCAGCTTACCGATGATCCAAGCTTATTTTACTGTTTCTTCTATGTTTTTTTTTCGTGTTCTTGTTGGATCGATTTATCCGCATGATGCATTCTGGCAAGAGCGTGTCCGGCGGGTCGCGTTCTTTAACGGACTAGGATATCACATCCTGCTCCAGTGGCACACGCATACATTCTGTATGTAGGTATTCGCTTATGCATTGGATCACTGAATACATTGCACAAGATCCACCTGCCTCTGCCAGTACCTGAGTGCTAGGATCATAAAGGCAGGGAGTCCATGCCGCGCTGCCTCCCGCTTGCTGCCCTGCCCCAAGGGCTCGCGGGGCGGAGGCTCAGAAGAGGCGACTAGCTCGGCACTCGTCCCCTAACTGCTGAGTCAAATAAAG